>VMDO01022544.1:23046-33400 GCA_007922755.1 Pedetes capensis | reverse complement strand
ACCTCTGGGATACTGATTAGAAACATGCATATTTTCATTATTCTTACTTCTCCAATTAATCCTCAGAGTGGAAATGCACATATTTTCAATGTTTGGTAGTACTGCCAAATTCTTTTCCAGGAAGGCACTAACAAAATGGTCATCTGTCATAAGTATATGCAAGTATTCCTCTTCATCACACTCATACCAGGTTGGAGATGATTACAAAAACAGACAAACAACAAAGTGAAACAAAACAGATACAAGTTTTGGGTTCAAATTGATTTAAGTTTAAGAAGTGTGAGATGACAAAATAAAAAATTATAATTATACATGTATATCTACATATATTTAATATGTTAAATATCATATGTTCTCAAATCTAGTCTGTATCCTTTCAACTTTTCTAACAGGGCTACAAAATCAGAAATGGATTAGAATCATGTGCAAAGTGGATTCTTACTTGAGAGATGCAGTTCTAATCCACTTTATATCTTCATGAGCCAGAAGCAGAAAGCAAGCTCATCCATGGGTTTAGGGGGAAAACTTCCAAAGGGCCACACCAGGAACATCACTTGTGCAAAGCTAAGATTTGCATCCAAATTTCCATGGTCTTCACAAACAATCAATGCCACCAAATGGGGACCAAATGTTAAAGCACATGACCTTTACGGGACACTTTATATTCAAACCTCTGCCCCTGACTCCCAAAGGTCATGGCCATCTCAGAATGCAAAATGAACTCAGCTCAATTTTAAGAATCCCCAAAGTCTTACTTTTCTCAACTGTGTTTAGAAGTCCAACCCTCCACTAATACTCAAGAAAAAATTAGCTGTGAACCCCTGAATAAAACATACATACTTCCAACAGATAATGGCACAGAGTAAGCACTCCTATTTCAAAATGGAGGAATAGGGCACAGAAAGGAAAGATCAGTCCATAGCAAGACTAATATCCTGTAGGACATACACAACCTGTTGTTTTAAGTCTGGCATCTGGCACATGCAATATCATTTAGTATCTGACATGATCTTGGCTTGAACAGGTTCCTGTGGCTCTTCTGCTGTGGCCTCACTTGAAGTACAAATAGGCTTCCTGAGCTGGCTCCACTTTTTACTGGCAGCTTCCTTAGCAGACATTTCATAATGTTGGCATCTCCAATATCCTGGAGTCTCCATTGCTGGTTACGCTCTATCCTCAAAACCTTATAAGTCAGCAAATACATGGTAATTTGCACCTCTGAATAAATATAAAAATTAAAGTAATCATGCACATATTGTTATTGTTGGGTGCCATCAAGTCAGATCTGACTCGTAGAATCAACAGAATGGAACACTCCCCCAAAACTAGGCCAGGCACACGATCATTTTTATGTTTAAGCCAATTCTTGCCACCACTATGTTAATCCATCTAGTTGAGGGTTTCCCTTTTTTGTTTTTTTGTCCACTCACCACTCTCCCAAACATGATGTCATTCTCTACAGATGGTCCCTCTTGATAACATGTCCAAAAGTCTAGCCATCCTTAATTCCAAGGAGCACTGTGGTTGCACTTCTAAGATGAATGTGTTGATGTTTTGGTAGCCCATGGTATATTCAATATTGATCTCCAGTACCATAACACAAAAGCATCAATTCTCTTTCTCTCCCCCTTACCATATGGGCCAAGGTATAGCTCAATTGGTAGAGTGATGATCTATGCTCTCTGAGTCCCTGGGTTTGATATCCAGCATTGCCAAAATGGGAGAAATATCTGTCAGCCCAGTCTTTAAGCAACCACAAAACAATTAACCATTGTAAACTGTATGAGTGGCAGAGAAGTACTGTCATAGCACCGAGCATGGTTTAGTGTCAGGGGTTGTTTTGTTGTACATAGATTTGCTATAAATTAGACCTTACTCGATGACATCTATCAACAAGAAATACTATATATTCTCAAATCTATTCTGCACCATTTCAGGGGATTTCCTCATGGCATCCAACCCTGGGATATATTGCCTGGTCTAGCAAGGCTATGTTTTGGTACCTTAATAGCAGCCTTCATAAACCCTTAACTCTGGCATTCTGTGTGTCTGCAAAATCAACAACATTTGGACATTGTCAAGTTTTCCTGCCAGCTCTAGAGGTAGGTTCAATCTTTCAAACTTCAGATGCACTATTGGCCTTTGAGTTCACCCACAAAAAAAATTTCCTGGGCATCCTTTTTCAGCAGGGCATCTCAGAGATATTCTCTTTTCAAAAATTGGAAAACAAATGTTAAAACACCTGACCTTTCAAGGACACATTATATTCAAACTATGACAGTGAATGAAAATTATGTTTAATTTTTATTGTTTTGTAGCAATTTCTTTATCAGAATTCAATGAGGCATACAAAAATTACTTAGTAATTGAATACTTTGTCTAAGTTTCTAAAGTTGGTTAAAAATGTGGAAATCATAATTTTAACTAACACATTCTATTTTGATTATTTTTAGCATTGTAAGAATTTAACCTGGGTCTTATACAAATCAAAATATTATGACAACATTATGTTATGTGGTAAGTTAAATTTCAAGGAACCTAACTCATGCCAAAAATTAAAAAGAGCATCATATTCCGTTTTTAAAAGATCTTATTACCATGACTTTTCCTTGTTATCTTGTAACTATGGTAACTAGACTATTACATAAATCCTATTTCCCTACCCCCCAAAAACAAAAACAAAAACAAAAACAAAACACCAAACAATTGAGTATATTTTCTTTCTTTTATTTAGACATTATGAATTCTTATCTGGAATAGATATACCCAATATTCACATAATGACATATAATAACAATATAATTCTTTTCTGCTTAATAAATCTTTACTAACAGAAGGAAAACAAAAAATTGAGGAATAAAAGGAAATGTAAGTGAGAGAGGGTTAGCTTCAAGGAAATATGAAGTTATCACTGTAATATACAAAGCATTTCCTCTCTATGACTTAATAGAAGAAACTTTAAATTTACCAATCTAGGCACATATTTGAATGAATAAGACACATTACAAATGTTTGAAATAATAATTCATTTTCTTGGCAACTGTATCAAATCATCACTAATTTCTCATTTATGGAAACAAAAGACAGGCATTTCCTGTATGTTAAACCCCAAATCACTTTCTTTACACAGAAGAGACATTCTCCTCTGGAGGTTGTCTTACCGTTTAGTTTGGAGGCATTTCTCAGAAGAAAATTATATTTCATGCCAAAAATTTTCTTAAATGCTGATTGCAATTCTAAATTATCTCTATTAAGAATTTGACATTTGGAGAACTATGCATAAAAGTTTATATATTAATGAGAAATCCTGAAAGAACAGATGTTTACCTTGGGAGAAGCACAGTTTAACTTGAGAGGACTTATAAGATCCTCCAAACTCTGTAAAATATTCAATGTCTTTTCTCTAGTATTTGGCCAAATGTCAGTTGTCACAGAGGAAATCAAACAAATTAACCCCAAACTAAAAGCCCTCTGTGAAATATCAGAGCACAATTTAACCTGGTACCTTCCAGCCATAGGCAGGGCGGTGCCTCAGGCTCACAGAGACTTGGGGATCTCAGATGTGGTCATACCTGCTGACTTGAGGGTCTCTGTCCAAAGCAACAAGAGTCTTTGTTGAATCTCAGTGAACTTCCACTTCTGTTAATGATCTTCAGACCAATTCATCTAGAATAAACCTACAGCCAAAAAAATTTGGGTTTATTGACTTCTTATAACCAGAGACAGTGTGTACAACATGTGGAACTGTGGCCTCATTCTGTACCCTTCCTCCACCCACTCTCTTTGTAAAATTAAAACCAGACCAAGAATTTTTAAAATGCCTCAAGGTGTGACTGGGGTATGGGTAGTTCGTCCTTTGAGAATTCTGTCTTAGACTTTAAGTGAAAATGAAAGTATGTGATAAAAATATTGCATATTCCCTATTCCCGTTATCTATGCACCAAAGTCCCATTTATACAACAGCTAATAACAAGAAAATAACCTTAAACAAGTTACAAAAATAGCACCAGCATCATCATATCTGAGTGGTAGTACTCTAATTTTTTTTTTGTTTAATGTTTGCATTCTGGGCTACTTAAAGTTTTGGCAGACAAGACATATTTTTGTTGTTGCTGTTTGTTTTTTGTCTGTTATTTGTTTTTGACTTAACAGCACTTTTTAGCATTTGTTCACAAGGGTGAATCTAAATAGTTTATACAGCACATGGAACTAAGGATTGTCTCACTAAATACTATTATTAATGAATAAGAGACAGGATATACAAATATACAATGGTCAAATGATATATTCAAAATAGAACACTGATCCACATCTGGCAGTAGTGAGACCGAGGTTTCATTTCTACAATAAGCAGCCCACAAAGCCAGCCTACTGTACATCAGACTTGGAGAAAGTCAGAGAACTTTTTCTAGCAACAATTCTAGAAACCAAATAAAAACCCCTGTAGTAATCAGCCCCAAATATCCAGGACTACCTAGTAACTCGTCTGGGAATTAGCTTCTCTAAGTTCTGTCTATACTTCCAAATTAGGTCTAAATAGAGAATCCTAATATGTGCCCTATCTTTGTCTATTTTCTGGGCTACAGCAGAACAGCTGACACAGAGTATATATATAAAGAAGAAAGGTTAGTTTTGGTTTGTGATTCTGGCAGTGGAGAAGTCCATGACTGGGAACTCACATCTAGTGAGGGCCTCGTACTTCTTCAACTCATGACAGAAAGTGGAAGGGTGAGTGGTTTTATGTGGAAGAAGCAAGACAGAAGAGGCAGCTTTGTTTTAAAACAAATTGCTCTGGAGGCAACTAGAACTGCAAAAATGAGAAAGAACTCATGGGAGAAAGGCATTAATCCACTCATGAAGTGTGTGTCACATGACCCAAACATCTCCTTGTAGGTCCCATCTCTCAACTCTATGGCATCAAACAATTAAGGTTCCCATGAAATTTGGGGGGACATACTTAAACAATATCGTACCATTAACCAATCAAATAGAAGGCTGGGCTTCCAGATAGCTTGCCCACAGCCTCCCCATCTCAACAGGTTCAATTCAGTAGCCTTCCTTTGTTTCCTAGGTAACAATTTCTCTCCTCCCTTCTTGCCTTAAAGTTTCTGCCATAAGATAATTGTGGTTGATGTTATGGTTTAAATCTAAAATGTCACCCAAGGGTCATGTGTTAGAACATTTGGTCCCCAGGTGGTGGTGCTATTTGTGGAGGTTGTGGAATTGTGGGAGGTGAGATCTAGCTTTGTTAAAGTGGTACATGAATGTGGGCCTTTGGAGTTTACCCAGACCTCTGGTTCAAGACAGCTCTCTGCTCTTGATAATGCAATGATGTGAGGTTCTCTGTTACAGGCTCTGCCATGCCTGCCCTGAAGCCACAACCTCTGGCCTCTCTCAACTGAGATTCAGTGAATGTCTCCAGAAAATCCTCCTCTAAGTCCTATCTGTTCCTGTCAGATTCTCTGCAACAGCAATCCAGGAGCTGATGAACACAGTTGGCCTCTGATTAGTCCCATAAAAATGATAAGTAAGGAACTCTTATCAAAATTGCCCTCAGGGCAGGTAATTAAGGGAGAGTCCAAGGAGGTGGGACTCCTTGTTTCTGTAAAGTAAATGTAATTCTATTAGTAGGTGCATAATTAAATCCAAAAATTAAAAAATGAAACCAAGCTAAATCTGTAATTTGAAAGAAAGAGCAATCATATTAGCCAGAAAAGGGTCAGAGAAGCCTTGTCTACTCTTGGTGTTCAGGAAAATAACTGATGTTCAGTAGTAGAATATGATGGTATAAATGTGATAGGTAGACCAGGTTCCTACAACATCAAGACTCGGCTGATGTTGCCAAGCTAGGTCCTAGTTATTAGAAAAACTTTTCACTTTCTCCAGAGTAAATGATTTGGTGGCTAGGTCTGCCCTTAAAAGCACTTGCTATATAATATAGAGATTGCCTCTGAGATGGCAGTGCATGGGGCTGTAAAGGTGAAGCCTTTGCTACGATGGAGACCCGAGGATGTTGAAGAAGCCAGAAGTGTAGAACATCTGCCAAGGAAAGCTGCCAGCAAGGAGTGGAGCCAGCCCAAGAGAGAGGCCATGTGGGCTGCCAACACCAAGGCCACAGTGTCGGGGCTGTCCAAGCCTGCTGGAGCTCACATTGCCCAACCATGTGCCTGAGATACTGGACATAGAGCTGCAGGATTTAATGTCTGCCCTGCTGGGTCCTGTCTTTCCTTTCTCTGCCCCCCATTCTTCTTTTTTGGAATGGGAATATTTAGTCTGTGCCATTGTGTTGTAAGTATACAACTTTCTTTTTGACTTTACAGGTACAGCTAAGAGGTCACCTTTAATCTCAGAAAAAACTTGGAACTTGGACTTTTAAATAATGTTGGAATTCTTAAGACTTTGGAAACTTTTGGAGATAGACTTAAATGAATTTTGCCTCATGAGATGGCCATAAGTCTCTGGGTGCCAGGAGCAGAATGTTATGGCTTGAATATCAAAAAGTCCCCCATAGACTTATGTGTTTGAATGCATGGTTTATAGCTGGTAGTGCCATTTTGTAAGGTTATGAAAACTTTGGAGGTAAGACCTACATGGAAGAAGTAGGTCACTGGGAGTGGCCTTTGAGGGTTATACCTGTCCTCCAGGTTGTTGTTAGGTGCTGTCCAGATGGGTCTGACTCACAGTAACCCTGTGTACAACTGAATGAAACACTACCATACACTGTGCCATGCACCTGATCCTTTTATATTTGAGCCCATTGTTGCAGGCACTATATTTTTTTCTCACTCTGAGTGTGCCACATCAGCAAACAAAGATACCATGGGTTTTACTACATTCTGATTATTAAGATCAACTATACTCTGAGGAGATAACTCTTCCCCAGTTGTTTCTTGAGTGCCTTCCACTGAGGGGGTGGGGCTCATTTTCTGGCACTACATTTGATAGTACTTCTCTGCTCTTCATAGGGTTTTCAACGACAAATTGTTTCAGGAGTGAGATGCTGTGTTCTGCTCCCTAGTCTTTGTTAGTCCTAAAGCTCAGCTGAAACCTATCCACTATGGGTGGTCCTACTGGTATCTGAGATATTGATGTCATAGCTTTCAGCATCACAGCAAGACACAAGCCCCCAGAGCATGACAAGCTGACAGGTATGCGGAGGAATGTAGAGATGGTGACCCAATTTTCAGTGGAGATTGTATATCTTTAAGAAGTAGTCTAAGACAGATCAAATAGCTTTTTACCTGCCTCCTCCCAAACTTGTAATGCTTCTTTTTAAAAATTTATAATAGCAAAATTACCATTAAAACTACTAATAGTAATAATAACAAAGAAATTCTAAGCCTCCTTTTCTCAACTTTTCTACTTCACAGTAAAGTTCCATTAATGTTTCTGAAATTCTGCATAAATGATAGCTAAAATCAGAAAATTAGACCCAGAATTTTCTGCTGTTTATCAATTCTTTCTTTTCTTCTTCTGTTTTATCTTCCTCCTCCAGACTAATTTAGTGGTAATATTCAGGAAGATACTAATATAAGATGCTATTCTAAACCTAAACCGTACACTCTACTTTTTCCACAAATTTTCAAAAGGTATTGATAGTTAAGAGCTTTTTGAAGGTAGGTAAGAAAACCAAGGGATAATTAGGAAGTTAATTAGCTTCAGGAATAAATCTTTTTAAAAAAGCATAATACCAAGAACAGAAGTTAAAATTTTTTTGAGTTGTATTCATGCATTGCTATCCTTTGCAGCTCTCTCCATTTTGTATTTCTTCGTGCAATCTTCACCTCTTTGTTGAATCACTTTAGTCCTTATAGAGGCTCAGAACGAGCAGTAAGGATAGATGTTTTCAAGAAGCAAATATCATGCCAGCACAGTGGCTCAAGCCTATAATCCAAGTAATTTAGGAGGCTAAGGCAAAAATAAATAAATAAATAAATAAATAAATAAATAAATAAATAAAATCATGAGTTTAAGGCCACAGGCAGCCTGCTGTACTTAGTCACATTTTGTCTCAAAATAAAAAATAAATAAGGGGCTAGAGGTGCTGTTCGGAGGTGGAGCACTTGCCTAGCATGCATGAATGAGGTCCTGAGTTAAAACCCACCTACCAAAAAGAAAAAGAGAAAGAAACGAGTATATCATTTAAGATAATGAGATGGCATAAAGTAGCCAGATCTTTTTAATGAACAGATACATAATTTAAAAAAAGAAAAAAGACAAATGTCTGGGTATAGTGGCGAATGCCTTAATCGCAGTGACTTGAGAGGTGGAAACGGAGGATCCTGAGTTGCAGGTCAGAGGCAGCCTGCAACACTCAATGAGACCCTCATTCAAAATAAAATAAAATATAAAAAATGGGCTGGCAAGAGCACTTGCAAAGTATTTCTGAGGCTCTGGTTTCAACTCTAAAGTACCGCCGAAAAATAAATAATAATAAATAAAAAGATAACTGAATAGCTACCTGTAGCCGCTCTACCCTTAACTTTCACTAGTTAGGCAAAGGTCCCCTGAGGCACACTCATATTCTTTGCTAAATCGTCATCCCCTAACCGGGAGAGAAGACTGAAAAGATGTATGAACAGCAGGGCACAGTGGCGCCTGCCTGTAATCCCAGGGGCTTGGCAGAGGCAAGAGGATGGCAAATTCGAGACCAGAGGCAGTCTGCGTAATTTAGCGAGACCCTGTCTCAAAAAAAATTGTAAGAAAATGGGCCGGGGGTGCAGCTCAGTGGTCCAGCACTTGCAGAGCATGCAAGCACCAGGCCGTGGGTTCAACCCCCTATACCAAAAAAAAAAAAAAAAAATGTTACGGACAATGGAGTCAATGAAGAATGACCTTTTCTTTAGCATTCACAATGAGAATATGCCACCTTTTTACAGTGACACATTAAAATATGGCAGGATAGTGCATTGAACTTCATTACAATCCTCTCTCAAGAAGGGTACAACTACATGGTGTAAAAAAGTCATCTATCTTTGATCACTATTTAACCAAAATAAAATTTACATATAGATTTAGAATGAATGTAAATCTTTAGAACTGTTTTTTTGAAACTCTGTTATATAGACTTTTATTTCCCCACAGAGACCTTTTAATTTTTTCTGTCTACCTTTCTGAGTTAATAGAATATCAATATTTTTCCTGGACCTGTATTTTGAAATTTGTTGATTCCAAGTGTGTATTTTCTGTAGTTATTTTTGAAATGACATCTTGATTGCTACACAGCAGTTCTCCGTGGTTATAAATCAATTCCTTAAAGCAATTAATTAAAAAAATTTAAGGCAGTTAATCCAGCCTAAGGCTTCTAAACTCATGGATCACCAGCTGGGTTTATGGAAGCCATCTGGCCTATACTGATTTTTCTTTTTTTCCTTTTTCAATTTGCAAGATAGATTGTTCAATCAAAGTCTTTCCTTGAATGATGCAGTGCATAGCATTTCCTTCAAAATCTATCTGAACATAGATAAGTATAGATATATACAAAAAATGAGAAAAAGAAATCTCATTTGAGGAATTATTCTACATGTTATACTAGAAAAATATATCATTTGAGGAATAGCTCCTTAACTTTTCCCTATGTCTCCTTGCTCACTTTTATGTTTGAGAAAAATCACTATTCTAATTAAATTCTAAAATCTACAAGGCCCAGTGACACTTTTTAAGAACAACCATTTTATAACATTTTTCTTATCTTAAAATGAAATTCATAAATTCTATAATTTACCTACATAAGTAACACAAACCAAGATAATGCCTTAAATATAATATAAAGGATATATTGAAGCCACAATAAATAATAATATTTGGTTAAATATGAAACACTTATATTGGAAGTCATACTGCAGTAGTGTTATGTTTGTCATTTGACATAGAATCTCTATGATTAACACAAATACAGTAAAACAGTGTAATAAAAGGAAAAATTTCATTTTTGGTGGAGAAAAGTTGACATATCTCAAATAGCCACCTCTTCCCTTCCTCCATATCTGAGTGATCAGATTTAAACAAACAACAAAAATATGCACCATCTCTTCCATGTTACAGTTGGAAACTCAAATATTGGCAGAGTACCCTCACCAGGGCTCCATTATCTAACCGTAATAAAAATTCCAAGCTACCCATTCTTCAGACAGAATCTGAATTCTCACTGGAGGAATGTACTTTCTGCTTTCTACAGGACAATAATTTTTATTTCCCATTCATTGGTGCTTTTGTGAGATTAAATTTGATATTCTTAAATCTCTAGGGGTGTTGGGAGAGGTTCTGCATCCAGCAGGGAATGATAGTTTTGCCCAAATCAAAAAAAAAAAAAAAAAAAAAAAAAAAAAAAAAAAAAAAAAAAAAAAAAAAAAAA
>VMDO01022544.1:0-22946 GCA_007922755.1 Pedetes capensis | reverse complement strand
TAAGGTAAAACGAGAAAGAAAACTACAATTCCTTTGATTTGCTATATTCAATTGCAAAATATTTTTTAAAATCATAAAGATGTACACAGTGTGTATTGTCTGTAGAACACTATTTGAGATTCTTTACATTTTCATATCACAAGAATCCAGTAATGTTATTTATCATCACAGTTTTTTAAATAGGAAAACTTAAACACAGTGAGGCTAGGAAACTTGCCCAAGGATAGATGATCTGGAGTTTAAATCCTAGTATAGCAATCCAATTTTGAAACCCCTGATCTTAATCAGCACTCTATCACAGTTCTGACTGCTTCTCACTCCAAGACAGATACCAGCTAACTTCCTTCCTCATCTGAGATTCTCACACCTACTGTCCTTCTGGAAGGAAAACATTACAAATAAATTTACAAACTTCCTAATGGTGCGAGATGGGGCTGGGATTTAGCTCAGTGGGTAGAGCACTGTGCTGCAGTCTCTGAGGCCCGGAGTTCAATTCCCAGCACCGCAAAAATGGGAGAAGGGCCTGGCAATCCACTCCCAACGCAATCCCAAAACACTCAGCCATTGAAAACCCTATGAGGGTCGCTATGAGTTGGATACCGACTCGACGGCACCTAACAACAACAATGGTGCGAGAAGGTCATATGGGGAGGCTATTGTCATGTTTGATGTGAAAATGGAATCTGTGATATAATATTGTGAATTATCTACTTATATCATTTGAGGATCAAGAATCTATTTCTAGAACAGATAATGAATGGAAAATAGTGAGTATGACCTTGAGCAAAGTGCATAAACCCCTAAGCAGGTAGGCCAACTTTGCATGTTGAAATGATTGGGGTCTTATGTTTTTAAAGGATCTACATTTAGGGCCTCCTCAGCATAGAAGATGAGCATTATTTTGAGAGCTAGATATTGCTCTGTTCACTTAACAGCATCTCTAACATTTTATTAAGAAATGGGAGTTTAGTCTACAAAATTATTTTTAATCAAGATTTTTTTCTTTTCACATTTCTGCTCTTTCAAGTAAGTAAGCTCTAGAGACAAGGCCTTAGGGAGTGATAATGCAACTTAATATTCTTTACTTCACATTTATTTAAGCTGATGATCAAACACCAATATTTAAAAATTCTGAAGAGATTAATCTCAAATCACTTCAGAACTTTTTGTTTCAGAATTACTTTTGTCTAAAGTCATAAAACTGTGACTATGACAAAGTCAAGTTTACCAAAAATACTCATAAATCTTCCATATTTCTGCATTTTTGCCATTCAAGACAAAGTATATTTACAGGTTGTAATATACTTAAGTCATTACAAAAGGAGTTAATTTTTTAATGACTTTATTGAGATTTTTCTCATTTTTTATGGTTTTGTCTTTTATGAAAACTATAATTTGTATTTTTGCTATTATAGTTGCCATGACAAAATCTGAACTGTTCTTAATCCTTCTAGGACAGTTTTTAAAGTCTTAGGCTGATTCCCCTCCCTCACTATGCTTAGCCTTTAGGGAAAAGCATTTTTCTTTGGTTTGTGCATTAATTCGGAGGTGAGTCTCTCAATTCTAAAACAATTACTTAAGCACTGCACAGACACTAAAGGAACCAGAAGATGCATCACAAATTATTTATGAGTAGCTCTAAAGTGCACAGACAGCTTCAAATTTTGGAGAAAATATATATATTTGTTAGTAAAAATTTCATGCCCCTGGGATAGAAATCATTCAGTAAAATCCCATCGTAAACATGGTCCTTTGCTGCCATTAAGAAAATGCTGAGCATCTCATTTCCCGGCTATAGTCAATTTTAACAGTATTCCCAGGATCAACTTCAGAAGGCGTTATTGAAAAAGCAGGACAACAAAGACAAATGCTTCCCAATAGGAAATTATCCTGAGATAAACACACACTCCATGAACCTAATAATTAACAACCTTTAACTTTGTAATGACTATGAATTAATGATGCAACAGAATACAGGAATAAAATAAACAGGAACAATCATTTCTATTACTGTTTCCTTTTCATTTTAAGTAATTTCCATTTTAAATCATTTTTTTCCCTACCAACTCAATGATGTCAAATGTAAACAGCTTCTTAGTTTAGTGGAAAGGTACTGAATAAGATCTTGAGCACTGGGTTTCCATTGTTGGATCTTTTTTTTTTTTTTTTTTGAGACAGGTTCTTGCTAAATTACACAGACTGCCTCTGGTCTCGAACTTGCAATCCTCCTGCCTCCGCCTCCCAAAGCCATTGGGATTACAGGTGTGCGCCATTGCACCCAGCCCATTGCTGGATTCTTAGGTAGCCTGACAACTATTGTACCTGTGGAAAGATATATATGCATGCTTAAATGAGAATTGACGTTGTTTTAGATAAGTTTTTAATTTGTGCTTAGTTGATGTCCTGATGGGCAATGGTGAGGTGGGAAGTGAGGACATAAGGAGTGGGTACGATCACTGTTAGTTTTTGACATTTGATTCAAACAGGATATATTTGTGTTTGCCTCATTTACTTATTAGACTTATGTATAAACTTAAATTTGAGAATTAGTGTTGATAATTTACTTTTCTTTCACACCAAAGTTTCCTGAGTAATTTTTCCTATCATTCCTAAAAAAAGAACTCTTAATTCCTTTCCACAAGCAAAGAGGTCTAATGAATGAAAACATAAGTGCACAGCTCAAGAGAAGAACTGATATCATTGTGTAATGACTTTTTAAAGCTGTGTGGTAGATCAGAACCAATGCCAGTCAGTGGATGAAGAAGCCCAGAGTGGGTGCTGGCATTAACAATTCTTTCTGGGTGCTGACATAAACCATTTGTCACCTAGTTCAACTTTGATTGCAACTGGTCCTCTGGATATTCATTTTTGGGAATATGGAATATGGAAGGCTTGTGCAATTAGATGTCTGCCAGTATAAGGTCTTCAAATCCATACTTTATTATCTGCATTACCTTTAGTCTTCTTTATGTGCTGTGTTTCTACTTTGTTACTCAAAGTAATAACTGCTCCTGTAGCAAGATATTCTTTCTTTTACACCAAAGGGAATTTGATTTTGATCAAAATCAAGCACAATATCAGAGATAGAACAGCTTTGGGCAGAGATAAAAATATGTAGGGATATGACAGGGAACTAAACGGAAAATGGAATGGGTAATAGGCATTTTTTCCAATTCCTCAGAATAGATATGAGGAGAACTATGGTCTTCAAGGAAGAAGGACACACACCAAGACACTGAAATTGAGATATTGATTTTACTCTGCACCAAGACCCTCTCCAATTGATTGTTTAGTTTCACGTTTAATTTTATTCTGTGGACTGCATATGTATATGTATCCCTATCTCAATGCTCTCTGCTATATCCTTCCAGTTTAAGTAGTAAGAAAGAGTCAACAAAATAGGTAGCCTCTGTAAAAGGTGAGAACATTACTTGCTTAAAAAGCGGGGATTTAAAGAGCTGAGGATGTAGCTCAGTGGTAGAATGCTTGTCTAGCATATGTAAGGCCTTGATTTGATCCCCAATACTGTATACACACACACACACACACACACACACACACACACACACACACACACACACACACACTGTGGGGGTTTACATACTGAAACCTGGGCTGGAGTTAGGGTAAGAAGATAAGAAATAAAGGAGTGACCAATATCATAGAGAAAGAAAGTCATCAAGTCCTCCATTTGGAAGCACATTGCATAAGGAAGGGGACATGGCAAGGAGTAGAAGTGAAGCTTTAGGAAAATAAAATGGAAATCAGATATCATGGAGACTTCAAGTATGAATTCCGACCAGCCCTTGTATAAATCCACTACCCACAGATTGGGAAGAGATGGGGCTATGGAGACCATCTGTGACCATGTGGATTCAAAGGGAAATCCTCTTTGAATATGCTCACACTGTGCTAAACTTTGGTAATTTCTCCATAATCAGGAACTGCACGGTATGCACAGTGCCTACAGTAGTAGTTATGGCTCGGTAGTTCTCATTATTTCAGGTATGTTATCTCTGCATATATTAGACAAAGATAAATGTTAAAATTTGGCTAAGTGCTTACAGAAAACCAAGTGTGTCAATATCTGGGGCAGAGCTATTATGAAAACTGTATTCTTTCTTTGGAGGTATATTAAAATAGGATTACATCATCCTAAGGATATATTTTGCTTAGAAGTAAGATGTGAGTGTAAAAACAAGGCCAGAATATCTAATTGAAGTTTTGTCTAGTTTACATTTTGTAAAATTTGATCTCAAAAGCACTCAAGATCATTTCTCAATTTGGTAATTAAATCCCTAATGACAGAATGTGTGGAAATATACTTATAAAAGCTACAATTTTGCCAAACTTATTTAAAGAAATTAGATTGTTATGCACACACTGGTTAATTCTTCTGTAGCAGTAGACACAGAAATTTTGACAGGAATTAAGAATATTGCCTTATAATATGTACCATGTTAAAATTTAATTTTAAGTACAGCAACAATCGAAGTGTTGATTTAATTTAACCTTACAAATATAGTTCCATCTAGTGTAGTTAACTCTATGTCTATATTCTACTATTGGACTCTCAATTGAAAACATGTGCAAACGTCCTTCTTGATTAATTGCAAAGCTTGGATTCATAGGTCAGTGTTATACATGAGGAGCAGATTACTTTTAAACATTGTTAATTCACTATTGATCACTGTTAAACTCTTTGGCATCTAGTGGAGAAACTCCTTTGGAATAATTTATGAGTGGTTGTGTCTACCATCAAAAGTATCTGTTTTGTAGGTATTATGTTTGCATTTCTTGTACTCATTCTATTCTATTCTATGCTACTCATATTATTATTGATACTTTTATGAAACTTGCATCTTATTAATATTATAATTAGTAACTTTCATAGCATTAATATGAATTTGATTATTTTGAACCCATTATTTTTCAGTGGGTATCTTTAGGACTCTATCATATTCATGGATGACCTTCTCATCTGTCCCCAACCCCTGGCACTCTGTGTAGAAAATAGTAACAAAGGATTTTTTTCACATACACAATATTTAGTGGTATTTCTCCAAAACTAAAATGCCATTGCCACATGGCTAACTCAGCCTTCCCTTTAACCATAATTTAAGAATTATTTGAGTATACTTTGTTTTGGTTACTATCACAATAAAGTGGCCTAGGGAAAAGATCCCTCATAGGAAAAAAGTGATATTCATCACTGCATTGATGAGAAAGAGTTAGTAGGCAGAAAATGATTGATGAAAGACAAAGACTTAAATCAAAATCGAGATGCATGTATGTAGATAAATATTCTCACAAAAAGATATGCAATAGAAAAGGAGACCATTGGTGTGGGAGGGGATGGAGAGGGGGTCATGAGAGGGTAAGGGGGAAGTTATGTGAGCAATGTACCATGAAATGCATATATGGAAATGTCATAATGAAACCTATGTCATAATGAAACTCATTAAGTTGTACATTAAAAATTTCCAATAAAAAATCTAAAAAAATTAAAGAAAGACAATGGCCAACTCCTTCATTATATTCTTCTTGTTGTTAAGTGCTCTTGAGTCATATCTGACTCATAGCAACTCTCATAGGGTTTTTGATGGCTGATTGTTTTTGGGATTCCTTTGGGAGTGGACTGCCACGTCCTTCTATTTTTGTGGTGCTGTGGATCAAACCTGGGCCCTTGGAGAGTGTGGAACAGGGCTCTACTCACTGAGCTAAACCCCAGATCCCTCATTATATTATACCCTTCTTATTTTACAGACAATGAGACCAACTGCCTTCCCTCTCATCCAATCAAAGAGGAAAGGAACTGGGCCTTTCATGATGCTATTTGGGATTTTCAAAATCATTGCCAACCACCAAGCCCTGGTATGTGCAGTTCCCTAAAACCTCCACCAAATGACTGGTACTTGACCTTCCACTGGTGGTATTTAACAGTATGGAAAAATTTAAGGGAAAATTGGCCCACTATACAAGTCCCACAGCTTTATGTCAATAATATGCATGCCCCTAAGGCATGATTTAGCTCAGGTAGTAGAGCAACATTCTGTAGTCTCTGAGGTCAAGAGTGCGATTCCCAGCACCACACAAATGGAAGAGAGATGTGGCAATCCACTCCCGAGGCAACCCCCAAACAATCGACCATTGAAAACCCTATAAAAGTTGCTATGAGTCAGACTGGCTAGACAGCACCTAACAACAACAACTAAAGCATGGTTATATAACTTGTTACATAACTTAATTATCATAAAGGTAGAACAATCTTCACTAAACATTCCCCATCAAAATTTCTGAGTCTGTGCAAACACCACCTCACCTCTGCCCGGTGTGGTCCTAACTTGCAAGTTGGGGTGTTCCACTCCCCAGAATATATGCCTTCATTTTCTCAGATACATTCTCTTTTTAAGAAAATTATTTTTACTGGCCCTATGTGTCTATCTACAATTTTTTTTTACTGATAAGAGCTACAACCTAGACCAAAGGAGTCCCACTTCCCAGTCAATCTCCCCTACAATGATGACACTTGCAAAATTATTACAACTCCACCATCCCCATGCATTTTGCTTGCAATGATTCTTTGTTCTTTTATTTTTAAATTATTATTGTGGTACTTGGGGATTACACTCAGGGTCTCACATATATTTGCAAGTACTCTACATTGGCCTGCACTTCTAAACCATTTTTTATTTTTTTGTTTTATCAAAGTCTTGCTAAGTGACGCAGTCTGCCTCTTACCTCAAATTTGCAATTTTCCTGCCTCTGCCTCCTGAGACTTTGTGATCATAGGCATGAACCTCAGTGCCTGCTGTCAATTATTCTTTAATAAATATAGAGCACATGCAAAAATCCAAAGCAAATTATTATTAAATTTAAAATCTTGCAAATACATAGGACTTAATGGTTAAACAAAAATGTTATAAAAATAATTTAAAATCAAAATATGTAAATAACCCCTAAAAATTTGTGAAATGTTGAAATATTTTTTAAAATGCTCTGGTTTCTTTTATTGTAATAGTTTTACCACAAAGATTAACATGTGGCTACATTTGCTTCTGTTTTAATAATTGTTCACATTAGTATTATGATCTATTTATTTATTCAGATTAAAAAATAAGAATAATCCTTCCATTCAAAATGTACTTTATTCTCCATGTTTTATCACTACCCACTATATAGGTTTATGGATTTTCATTCCCAATCTGTCCTCTCTTTTCTTTTATGACTGCTAATATTCTTGGGCAGACTCTAATGATCTATTGCTAAACTGCTTTAGCTTTTACAAAGCACCTTATGCAGTCTAATGGACACTTCATCTCATTGTGTGGTAAGTATTTTCCATTCTCTCACTAAATTATTCATGAATTGTGGGGACTATAATTATATGTTTTAATTATATGTTTTAAGAATGTTTATAAGGATATGTTTATAAGGATGTTTATAAGAATGTTTATAAGAATATGTTTAAATTATAACATATTCTCAGTGCCTATGAACATTTTTCCTTTTAAAAAGTATTTGTCTAAACACAATTAAAGTTGAGGTGTGAGTAGAAATCAAACAAAAAATGTCCAGATCAACTGAGTGAGAAAATGGGCTAATTTTAAACACAAGAAGAATTGAAAAGAACCTTTTCATTTTCTAGTCTCACCATCCTGCAGCTTTAGAAAGACATACCAGATTCAAGTGGGTTTGAAAATAAGTGATTTCAAAAGTGGGTGTAAAGCTGGATGTGGTGGCACATGCTTGTGATCCCAGGGGCTGGGGAGATGGAGGCAGGAGGATCACAAATTCGAGACCAGAGGTAGTCTGCATAATTCAGTGAGACTCTATCTCAAAAAAGTAAGAAAAAAAAAAAAAAAAAAGAGCTGGGTGTGCATCTCAGTGGTCCAGCACTTGCAAAGCATGCAAGTGCCAAGCCCTGGGTTCAACTCCCAGTACTGAAAAAGAAAAAAAAAAAGTGTGATGGCAGTCTCCTTGTAATCCCAGCATGTGGGAGGCAGAGGCAGTCAATTTGAGGCTAACCTGACCTACATAGTGAGTTCTAGTCCAGCTTGGGCTACATACACAGTGAGACCCTGTCTCAAAGCAATCACAGTCACAACAACAAAAATATAAAAAATAATTTAAAAAAAAGTGACTTCACCATGGCTGTGTAATCTGTGAGTGAGTACTCATGCTGTTTGTCTGTTTTAGCAGTTGGTATAAACACAAAAGAGAAAACAATGTTAAATATGATTGGGGGTAAGTAGAAGAGAAAATAAGATTTTTGTTGTATAGCTTGTGTGTTTTTACAATTCTGCATAAAATTCTGATCATTTGAAAAATCATAGACCCTGATTTACCTCTATATCCTCACAGTGAGCATGGAGGAAGCACTATGTTTTATACTATAAATTTATTTCCAAAATCAGTTTGTTTTATATAAGTGCCTATGGACATTAAAATGTCCATCTCAATCACTATTGCTTCCACCAGTTATAGAAACAATTAGTTAATTTCCTTGTATGTGCTGGGTGCGGTGGCTCACACCTGTAATCCCAGTAACTCAGGAGGTGGAAGCAGGAGGGTCGCAGGTTCAAGGGCAGAGGCAGCCTGAATAATTTAGGGAAACCTTGTCTCAAGATAGAAAAAAAAAATGGGCTGGAAGTGCACAGCTCAGTGGTAGAGGCCTTGCAAAGTAGATGTGAAACTGGTTTGAATCCCCAAGTACAGAAAAAAATAATTCCTTGTATGTAACTAAAACTCCATAAAACTACAAAAAATAGTGTTTAAATGTGTAAGAAAGAAGCCAGGAATGGTGGCAGATGCCTATAATCCCAGTGACTCAGGAGGTGGAGGCATGGGTACCCAAAGTACCAGGCCAGAAGTGGCCTGCGTTTAACTTACTAACACTCTGTCTCAAGATATAACATTAAATAAATTTAAAAAATGGACTAGGAGTGCAACCCAGTGGTAGAGCACTTACAAAGTATGTGCAAGACCCTCTGTTCAATCTCTAAATACTGCAAAAACAGAAAGAAGCACTGATTGGCTAGAATCCTTTACAGTCATTGTTGTTGTTGTTAGGTGCCGTCGAGTCGGTATCCGACTCATAGAGACCCTCATAGGGTTTTCAATGGCTGAGTGCTTCGGGATTGCCTTGGGAGTGGATTGCCAGGCCCTTCTCCCATTTTTGTGGTGTTGGGAATTGAACTCGGGTCCTCAGAGACTGCAGCGCAGCGCTCTACCCACTGAGCTAAATCCCAGCCCATAGATGAATCAAATCAATTATTTTTGTACAATTATAATTATTTTGTGAGTTATGACAATTATTGAAATAAAAAGAACTTAAAATAGCATATAAGGCTGTGTGTGGTGGCACACATCTATAATCTCAGCACTACAGAGTTTGAGACAGGAGGATTGTGAGTTTTAGGCCAGCCTAGGCTACATTGTGAGACCTCATCTCTTTACAAACACAAAACAAAAATAGTTATACAGTTACTGGAAGAGATCGACATTTGTGCCTATTCCCAAAATATGGAATCCAACTGTGGAAATTATTGAACAATATCATTAGTATCACATGAAAGTAAGATTTTACTAAAGATCATTCAAAAGTGACTGTAGCAGCAGTATACAAAGAACTGCTGGAAAATCAAGCCAGATTCAGAAGAAGGCATGGAACCAAGAACAACTTTGCTGCTATCAGGTAGATATTTGCCAAAAGCAGAGAATACCAGAAAGATGTCTATCAATTTTTTATTGACTATGCAAAGGCATTTGACTGGGTGGATCATAATAAATTATGGGTCCCAATATCCCCTTTAAACTTGTGCTCCCAGTGACTTGCTTCCTCCCAGCCTCACCTTTCCTCCTGATAGCACTACCAGCTGGGGATTTTAACACATGGGCCTTTGGGGGATACATATCCTGTTTATAACACATAGGTCTGTTACTTGTCTTAGAGACTAAGCAACACAATGAATAAAGCTGTAAAATGAAATTCAAGAAAGGTGAATTATAGGTAATGGTGCAAATACCTCAGATGGGATTAATAAAGAAATATTCTTTCCAGTGTTAGTGTATTCTGCTTTCCTCTGCAGATCCACATTTGCATATAGTATTTACAACAGAGAGAATAAACAAGAATGTCTCTGTGGTGACTCAGGGTTGGGGCCATGTTCTATTGGACTTCCCCTGACAATTTTGCATTTCTATGACAAGTTATTGCTTATCTGCCTCAATAACTTCTGGTTCTATTGAAAAATGACATAAATTGCTTCTTGATATTCAAAGAAGTTGAGAGAAGGACATGGCAGCCCACTCATGTAGCAATCCCCAAACAATCAGCCATTGAAATCTATGAATAGCAGAGAAGCACTGACAGAACTGAACATGGCACAGTGGGAGAGAGGCCTTGTAGCCCACTCTCCAAAACAATCCTGAAACAATCAGCCATGGAAAACCTTATGCATAACAGAGAAGCACTGATGTAATACCAGGCATGGCACAGTATAGGGGAATGTTTTGTTCTGTTCCACATATGATCGCCATAAATTGGACCCAACTCAAGGGCAACTAACAATAACAACATTCAAAGGGGTTAAAGCACTTACCACACATTTAGATTTACCATATAGCCAGGTCCTGTGGTACACACCTGTAATCCCAATGACTCAGGAGTCTGAGGCAAGAGGATCTTGAGTTTGAGGCTGGAGGCACCCTGTATAGACCTTGTCTCAAAATTAAAGAAATAAAATAAATTTACCATATAATAGTAAGTAACTCTTCTTATTCAAGCTTAGTATTGAATTTTTCTTTAAAATGTATATTTACAACAGCTGATTTATTTTATTTTGCTATTTATGATAAATATAATAATTTTCCACGATTTTAGTTCTTCCACTTTTGTTTGTATAAAGAAGGAAATCTAAAATAAATCTTTTATGATCTGAGTTCACCATTTGCTATCGATTCACTAACTTCTGTTTCAGAAGCCATTACACAGAGTTATTCAGTCTATAGACAAATTCATGCAGGTGTCTGTAAGCTGAAATAAATAGTTCTAAATGAAGCTAGTGATAGCAGAGAGAATTTTTTTTTAAAAATTAATACATCTAACCACCTTATGATTATTTGTGAAAAAAATAAAAGTATTCTTATACTAAAAAATACTAGATAAAATTATTAGCATAGTATCAACATGACACAAAATCACAATGAAATGTGTATAAAGATAGAAAATTAAAAACAACACAGAGTTATAGATTTCCTGTGAAAATATCATTCCCATTAAGGATACAGAGTACTTGCTAGCATTTGAAAATAACTCTAAGATCAGAGAATTTCTAAGAGTAAATTATATTGAAGCCTATGGCTATGGAGCACACTACAAAGAATCCTTTGCTGTTGTTAGGTGCCATAAAGTTAGGTCTGCCTCATAGTTATCCTTTGTACAACACTACAAGACATTACTCAACACTGTGTCATGCACACAATCTTTTTAGGTTTGAGCCTATGTCACAGCCACTGTGTTTCTTCTCATTTTGAGTCACGCCACATCAGCAACTGGAGTTCTCAGGGGCTTTACTCTACTCCTATCATTAAGATTGACTCTACTTTCAAGACACAACTCTTTCCTAGTCCTCTCTTGAATGCCTACGGGGCTCATTTTCTGGCACTATATTTGTCAGTGCCTCTCTGCTATTCATAGGGTTTTCAGTCGTTAATTGTTTTGGGAGTGGACTCCCAGTTCCTTCTCCAAGAGCTCACTCTGCCTTAGTCTGGAAGTTTAACTGAAACCTGTCCACCAAGGTGGTCCTGCTGGTATGCAACACGTCCCCACAGCATGACAAACTGACAAACAGGTGGGGGAAGAATCCTTAGCTAAATTATAAATACTGGACTGGCTGAAGTAATCTGACCCACTTCTGAGGAGTTTATCCCTTATATTCACCAATGCTTTTTAAAGATGATATAGCAATTAAAGCCCAGATGAAGTACCCCGAATGCAATTACTCTGTATGTGAAACACCAAATCCTCCCAAACAAAATATATGGAACAACAAATTTAAAAGCAATAGGTATCAATCCATGAACAATTGTAATTCTTGATAGATGGGAGAAATGACTGCCAAAAAACAATGAGCCTAGTTGCGGTAGGCCTCTGTGCTGAGATCATTTCCAGCCACAGTTCAGGAAGTGGGAACTGAGGAAAAACTAGTTGTTTCCCAAGATGAACCTGACAGTAAACAGCAAGTAGGGCAGTTTTATCTCATAAGACAATGTCCCAGAGAAGAGAAAATGGTGGAGAGACTCCCCATGATCTACAGAGTTATCCTTTAGTATACTGTGGAGAATTAATCATTTATGTGTAAGGAAACTATAGTCCAAGTGTTGACATCCTGTTGAAAGCCATATGTTGCAACCTAAACACAATGAGAAAGGATGAAGAAGTGGAGTCTCTAGGAAGTGATTAAGTTATGAGGTATCTAGCCCATGAATGGAATTGCCCCTGTTGAAGGACACGCTATGCTAATCACTATCTACGAGGACCAGGTCCTCACTACTGGCACGCTGATCTTGAACTTCCAGTATCCAGAAATGTGAGCAATAAATTTATGTTTTTTATAAATTACCCGGCCTAGGATATTTTGTTACAGCACTGTGAATGAACAGATGCTATTTTAGGATGAGAAAGAACCATTCAAGAGGAGTAGAAAACCTAGTGCTCAGATACCCACAGGGTCAAAAATGTATTTGCTGAAAGCCAAATTGCAAAACTGACTATATCACAATACATTGGATTGGGTACTTAGTCCTTCCTACTTATTAAGGAATAATTAGTCCCACATGGAGTACTGCTTCACACTCACCCACCTAAAAAAACATTGAAATAATCCCTGAAAAGATTAAATTGTTTACAAACTACCTCTCAAAGAAAATGTCAAGAATACTGAGAGGACCACAGTAGTTTCTAGCACCACCAAGTTAAATTCAGAAGGTCTGGCAACTCATCAAAGATTACCAATCACACAAAGAACAACACACAAAAAGTAACTCATTAAGAGGGGAATACTCAATCAAATCTCATGTGGTTCTGAACAGATATTAAATTTAGGTGAGAAACATTAAAATCGTTATAGAACTATATTTCACATGCTCAAAATGTTAGAGACATGTAAGATATATGTAAAAGTAAAACAAACTATGGGCTGGGATTTAGCTCGGATGAGTAATGCTCTATGGTCTCTGAAGCCTTCATTCCCCAGCAGGGCAAAAATAAGAGAAGGACATGGCAGCCCACTCCCAGGACAATCCCAAGACAATAACCCATTGACAACCCTGTGAGTGTTGCTAGGAGTTGGACACAACTGGATTTCATCTCACAACAACAACAACAGTAAATCAAACTAAAATTATACAGAGGAAAATTCCACTGTCTGAGATGAAATGTATAGTGGATTGGATGAACAGCAGATTTGACTTTGTAAAAGACTAGTAAATTTGATAAAAACCATCAGAACTAAAGCAGAGAGAGAAAAGTAATCTAAACAATGAAAAGATCATAAGTTTTGGGACAACTTCAGGCAGTCTAATTTCTGGTAATTAGGTCTATAAAACAGAAAAGAGAGGTGAAAGAAAAAATATTTGAAAAAATAATAAAAATTTCCAAACTAGAGGAAAACTATAAACCCAGAAATGCAACAAGGTCAGTGAACCCCCCAAAAAAGGAAACAGGAAGGAAACTTCACCAAGGCCCATCACAATCAAATACTTAATACAAATGATGCAAATAAATTCTTAAAAACAGCCATAGAAAACAGAGGAGCAAAGAGGATGAGGACAGATTTCTTGCCATGAACTGGGTTAAGCAAGGGATTGGCTGAGCAGCACCTTTAAAGAAAAATAAACAACCTCACAGCCTAGAATTTTATAGCTCACATAAATGTCTTTTTTAAATGAAGGTGAAAAGAAGACATTTTCAGACATGTGAAAAAAATCATCACCAGCAGTCTCACACTCAGAAAATGTGAAAGAACATCTTTCAGAAAGAAGGAAAAATGAGAGATGATAAGTATCTGATCTATCCAAAGAAATGTAGAACACTGGAAATAGCGAAAATATAGGGAAATATGAAGACTTTTTCATATTTTATAAATCTCTGAAACACAATTGGTGGTTTTCACAAAATAGTAATAACACATTGAGGGTTTTATAACAAGAGTAAAGGTTCAATGCATGTAGGGATTATAGTTATGAAAGCAGCAAGGTTTTAGCATGAAGATAGATAAATAAGAACAGAAAAAAATCCAGTAATAAACTCAAATTTATAAGGCTAACTGATTTTACAGAGCCCCAAAGTAAAGAAATTTTATCATTTTTCTGTGAATTGTACTGGGGCATTTGGATATCATATACACACCAAAAAAAGATTCTAAGCATTCTACTATGTGCAAAAATTAATTAGAGATAGATAACAAACCTAAATGTCGAGAAGAAAACTTCAGGGAAAAATCCATGTAAGTTAACTTAAGCAAAGTTATCTTAGCTTCAATACAAAACACAACACAACAAAACACACACACACACACACACACACACACACACACACCATTTGTTCTCTAAGTCTTAAGGTGTTTTAACATGGAGTTGTATTGGTAGAATACTCTTCGACAGATATCTGCATGAATAACTCTTTCATCTGAAAAGTTGAGTTCAATGATGTTTTCCAGTGAGGGCCCTCTGAATATCTTAATTTAATTCCCTACCATTATCTCTCCCCTGGCACTTCTGCTCTAGTTTTTCCATAATAATTTTACACACTACCATATCATCTAATTTGCTTACTACATATGCTGTTTATTATACATTATTCCATTAGATTGTGTGGTTCACAAGGAATGTTGCATGGTAGATGCTTAAGGAATACCTACTAAAGGAATGAAGAAAATAAATTGTCCAAGAGTAAAAGAAATTTGAAATGTCATAACTGGTTGTCTCTGGGGAATAGGAACTGGAAATGTAAATTCTGAAGTACAGTACTAACATATCTGTATTTAGAGAATCATGGGATGTCCAAATTATAGCATTATTCTCCATATTTTAAAAAATTCACTTACAATCAAATAATCATGATTTATTATTGCTTACAATTGAGGCAACCGGCATAATGTTAATTTTCCTGGCTTTTCCTGTTGATTTAGGCCTCTTATCTGAGCATTGATAACATAGAACAATCCTCTCTCAGGTTTTTCCTAAGATGATCCTATCATTTATCATTCAAACTGGGAGCTTCAGAGTACCAAATAGTACTCTCAGATGATAGGCAAAAACTGGGAGTCTACTATGCAAAGCCCAAATTTTAATGACTCACAAAAAAAATTGGGATATTTTGTATTATAGTAGAGCATGCAATTCAAAGAGGTGAATTTTTGAATGGTGAAAAACAGTATAATTATATAGGTTCAAATCCTTTATTCTGAGTCAAAAAGAAGTTCTGAAATCAGGTAAGATTTGGAATCTGTGTTGTCGCAAAACTGAAAGATAGGAACTCATTTGCTGTCAGTACTTTGAAAGGGTCTATTTATTGTACTTAGTGGAAGTGTCCATAAATTTTGCTGCAAAAATATTAATATACACGAATAATATTCTCCACCAGGCAAGGTAATATGCAATATACCATGTATGCAATAAACTAACTTTTTAAACTTGGAAAATTCAGAATTTTTTTTTTTTTTTTTTTTTTGTGTGTGTGTGTGTGGTACTGGGGGTTGAACCTATGGTCTCGCGCCTGCATGCTTTGGAAGTGCTGGACCGCTGAGCTGCGCCCCCAACCCCCCCCTTTTTTTTTTACTTTTTGAGACAGTTTGTTGTTGTTAGGTGCCCTCGAGTCGGTATCCGACTCATAGCGACCCTCTGTACAACAGGGGAAACACTATTGTCAGTGCTTCTCTGCTATTCATAGGGTTTTCAATGGCAGATTGATTTTGGGAGGGGGTTGCCAGGTCCTTCTCCCAAACCTATAGCTTCTGGTGTTCCCAGGCGGTCTCCCATCCAGGTACTAACCAGGCCCGACCCTGCTTAGCTTCCGAGATCTGACGGGATCAGATGCCACAGGGCTACCGCTACAGGCTTTTTGAGACAGGGTCTCGCTAAATTACACAGACTGTCCATGGGCTTGAATTTGCAATCCTCCCGCCTCTGACTCCCGAGCCACTGGGATTACAGGCGTGTGCCACCGCGCCAGGCGTAAATTCAGAATTCTGAAACAAATCTGGTCTCAGATGACTCAGATAAGGAGTTGTTAACCTATGTGTTCTTTTCCTATTTATCCTTTTATTTTAGAGTTGTGTTGGTTAAACAGGGAGACTGAATTTTTAAAAGGAAATCGTATTTTTTAGGCCAAGTAACCTTTTCAATCTCAGTTATGGCATGGAGAGAAGAGGATATTATCTTTTAGCACTTGATCTTATGGAAGCCAGGAAACCACTACATCCTCATTGCAAGAAAGATACCGACAATAATCTTATAGTCAAATGCAGTGTTTCTTTAGGGATTTATATGTTACAAATTTATTTTTAATGATCTGGACCGTTTTCTAATGTAGACTTTCAAAAATAATTCCTATAGCATCAACTAGTAGACTGTAAATAGTATAATAAACAACATAGAATTCTAGGAAAAATTAGGTAACTTATACCACCTCATGCAGCAATACTCCCCTAGCATCTGATCTTGTCAGATCTTGGAAACTAAGCAGGGTTGGGACTGGTTAGTCCTTAGATGGGAGATGACCTGGGAATACCAGGTGCTGCAGACTATGGACAAAGACCATCTGCCCACTCCCAAAGCAATCAGTCACTGAAAACCCCATGAATAGCAGAAAAGAACTGACAATAGTTCCCATCCTGGCACAGTGCCAGGGAGTGTTTTGTCTGTTGTATATAGGATTGCTATGAGTCGGATGTGACTTGACAGCACCTAACAGCGATGTGTCGTAATAAAAATGTCTTTTTACACTGGACAGGATGATGCCGTAAGTATGAAACTTCCTTTTCATGTTGCTATTCTATGAAATTCTAACATTTGCACATAATTTCAATTCTATGTGGGGCCTGTTAGTGCCAGACTTTGGCAACTGACCCTGATGATTGTACAACAGTAAAGTTTCCATGAGTCTCTAACAGCCATGGTCAAGTCTGTACCTTGGCATAACACTTGCAGATGCAGCTGTCTGTCAAGTCCTTCACCTGTGGAAGATCATGTCCTGTTAGTAAGCTAGCCCAGGTCCAGAATAAGCAACAGCCTTCAAATATGTAATCTTTGAGCTTGGCTAATTGTATTTGAGAAATATAAATAAAGCTAAATTTGGAGAGAACTTAAACAGCTTCGTGGTTATCATGTATTTTTAAAATAAACATTTTGGAATTAGATTCTACATTCACAAAAAAGTTGCAAAGATAGTGGAGTGTTTCCCTATAATCCTCACTCACTTCCAATTTCCCCTTTTGATGTCATCTGACATTACCATGCAATATGTGTCACAATTGATACTAACATTAGAGCATTGCTAATAATTCCAGATTTCATTTGACTCTGAGGAGTTTTTCCATTAATTGCCCCTTTTCTGCATTGTAATCCAAGGAGCCACAGTGCATTTAATTATACTCCCTCCTTAGTCTCTTCTGGTCTATAATAGTTTCCAAGTCTTTTTTTTTTTTCCTTAACATTGGCAGTTTGGAGGAGGACCAGACAAGTAAGTTATTTAAATTGGGATGTTTTATGTGATGAGTTTTTTGGAAAGACTATTTTTGCTAAAGATCATTCACCTCTATAATAGCCTTTGCAAAAACTCTATCACATAAAGCACAGAGATCATGCAAAAGTTACTGCAGCAGTATATTAACAGGGAAGTGCTAGAAAATCAAGCCAGATTCAGAAGAGGGCATGGAACCAGGGACATCTTAGCTCATATGAGATGGATATTAGCTGAAACCAAAGGATTCCAGAAAGGTGTCTATCTATATTTATTGACTATAGAAAGGTATTTGAATGTGTAGATCACCACAAATTATGGATAACATTGCCAAGAGTGGGAATACTTGTTGTTGTTGTTAGGTGCCATTGAGTTGGTATCCGACTCATAGCTACCCTCATAGGGTATTCAATGGCTGACTGTTTGGGGATTGCCTTGGGAGTGGATTGCCAGGTCCTTCTCCCTTTTGCAGTGACTGGGAATTGAACTCAGGACCTCAAAGACTGCAGCGCAGTGCTCTACCAACTGAGCTAAATCTCAGCCCATGGGAATACTAGAACACTTAATTATACTCATGAGGAATCTGTACATAAACCAGGAAGTAGTCATTCGAATAGAACAAGGAAACTGCTTGGTTTAAAGTCAGGCAAGGTGTGCATCAGAGCTGTATACTTTCACCATTCCCCTTCAATTTCTATACTGAGCAAATAATCTGAGAAGTTGGACTTTATAAAGAAGAATGTGGCAACAGGATTGGAGGAAGACTCATTAACAATATGCATTATGCAGAGGATACAACTTGGCTTGCTGAAACTGAAGAGGATTTGAACCATTTACTGATGAAGATCAAAGAACACAGCCTTTGGTACAGGTTATGACTCATCATTAAGAAAATAAAAATCCTTGCAACTGAGTCAGGAGGGAATTTCACGATAAACACGGAAAAGATTGATGTTGTTTGAGATTTTTATTTTTTTTGTGTGTGGTACTGGGGGTTGAAGCCAGGGCCTTGCGCCTGCATGCTCTACAAGTGCTGCACCCCCCCAGCCCATTTTTTTTTTTACTTTTTGAGACAGGGTCTCGCTAAATTACGCAGACTGCCTCTAGTCTTGAACTTGTGATCCTCCTGCCTCCATCTCCCGGGCAGCTGGGATTACAGGCATGCACCACAACGCCCAGCTTGTCTGAGATTTTGCTTTACTTGTTTGTACAATCAACACCCACAGAAGCAGCAGTTAAGAAATCAAAAGACTCATTGCATTGGGAAAAGCTGTTGCAAAAGATCTCTTTAAAGTGTTGAAAAGTAAAGTTGTCACATTTAACAGGAGGATGCACCTAAGTCATGCCACGATATTTTTAGATGCATCATATGCTTCTGAAAGCTGGACAATGAATAAGGCAGACAAGAGAAGAACTGATACTTTTGAATTATTGTTCTGGAGACAAATATTAAATAAACAATGGATGGCCAAAAGAATCAAAGATCCATCCAAGAAGAAATGCAACCAGAGTGCTCCTTGGGAGCAAGGAGGGCTAGACTGTACCTTACATAATTAGGACATGTTGTCAGGAAGGACTGATTGCTGGAGAAGGACATTATATTTGGGTTAGTGGCAGGTCAATGAAGAAAAAGAAGACCCTTAACTAGATGGATTGACACAGTGTCTGCAACAATGCAATTAAACATAAAAAAGGTTGTGTGCATGGCAGTGTCATGGAGTGTACCATTCTGTTGTACATAGGATTACTATGTATGGGACCTGACCCTATGGCACCAAACAACAATACTAAAGAGGCGAAGTGCCAATTTCATGGTATATGCTATCTACTGGCAGGATGTATATTTTTTACTTCAATAAAATAGTGGATGCAAGTTTTTTCACTATAGTTTCTCCTTTTTTTCTTGCCACACTGTGAATCATTAAGTACAGCCCTTTCTCAAAATGAGGTGGAGCTGAGGATAAGTTCCATCTCTTGACCAAACAAACAAACAACAACAACAACAACAAAAACTGTCTATGCAGTCTTGAATTTTTTGTGGTGATTTGTCTATTGTGTCTCATTTATATTTATATTTTACATCAATATAAACATGTTGTTGTTAGGTGCTGTCAAGCTGTGTCTGACTCATAGTGACCCTCATAGTTTTCAATGGCTGATTGTTTTGGGATTGCCTTGGGAGTGGATTGCCACTTCCTTCTCCCATTTTTGTGGTTCTGGGAATCGAACCCGGAACCTCAGAGATTGAAGAGCAGTGCTCTACCAACTGAGCCAAATCCCAGTCCCCAATATAGACATAGTTGGAGTTTTTATATTTTGTATTATAATCAATATAATGTTCTTTTTTTGTTTTTGCTGCCCGATTTTTCCTTTTTTCATAATTGGAAGTTATTGTTTGGTTTTGTGTGTGTTTTAAATCCTCTCATCCTATCATTTTTATGAACATTTCCTATGTTCTGGTACTACTGACTCATCTTGAAATAGCCTAAGAACAAGCCATTTCTTAAGGAGTCCTGTTTTTTTCTGTTGGATACAAATACAATTGTATTTAGGCATCACAATCTGAACACTGGGAATGCTTATTGATAGTAGAGTGCCATTGCTCCTAGCTACTTTCAGCAGATGGAATGGGGTAATTTATGATCCAATACATATACACTCATAAGTTTCTAATTGTTTTCATTACCATCTTGCTAGAAAATCTTCTGCAATATATCTGGGTATATATTGCTAACTAAACATGAGTTTATACTTATAGCCCTAATCTGGCCTTCAACATTTGCTTCCTTTTATTAAATTGTTCAATGCCAATATATGTGAAGCAGATTCAAATATCTTTCAACCCATGTCTCACCAGAAAAAAACTCACCAAGGTACAATGTCTATGTAGCTACTTTTGTTTTTGTCTTTCTAATTCTCAATCAAACACTGTTTTCTAAAGTTACATAGGACAGCTCCCTTTTTCACAATCACCTTGGTGTGGTTGTGATACACATTGATATTACAGTCAGATTTATTTGTACCATCAGTGGATTTCCCAAATCTGGGTTAATGTTTTCTCAGGTATTTGCTTGCATCCATTAGAGCACTCAGAGTAATGTAAAGTTGTATCAGTTTTAATAAATGTATAGTCACACATCTACCACCTTATTAGTGTCTAGAATAGTTCCATCATACTAAAATTTCTCATGCCATCCCCATTTGTAATCAACAGTGTACCTCTCTCCCTAATTATGAAGTAAATCAGCTGAATCCACCTCTTCTTTGGGGATTGGGCATGCAGTTATGGTAATACACTGTTAGAATGAATATTAATATTACTGATAAGGATTTTTTTTTTAGTGCATGTACCCCTTGTGCTGCTTATGTTTCTGCAAGGAAGCACTGGTGTTGGGGGATGGGATAATCTGATTGGCAGCTATTGGGTCCTCCATTTTAGCACTGGATGCTTTGAGTGAAGGAAATTTTATCCAACGGAACCACCCTTACAGCACCTGCTATTGTAAACCCAGCACCCAACAGCACCTGCTATTGTAAACACTCCACAGACACCTATAGGAAGGTATGTAACTGTAATTATTTGCTACAACTCCAGCTTCTGAAGGTATAGCCCCAGCCATGTCTGTTTCAAATAATTTGCAGTTTGTACTTGGCTCTTTTTTTTTTTTTTTTTTTCCTGTCACAGTTTTCTGTGAACTCTAGATGACACTGTGACCAACCCAGGATGGAAGGGGAAATCTTCATCTGGTGGCCCAGAAAAGGGACTGCTGTGATTGGTGAAAGCACAAGCCTTCATTTCTGTGATTGTTGCAAACCCTTCTTCTATGGCTATCTAAACAGACAGCTCAGTTCACTTCAGCTGACCTGTCCAGAAGACATTCTCTTTTTCTACCCCCTGGTACTGCAATATTAGGCCCAATGAAAGGCTTCTCTCTAGGGGTCTTTGCTTACTTATAGTTATGTGGGCTCAGCTGGACACAACACAAAGAAAGAAGCAGCAGACACATGAGAAAGGTAGTGACAGCAGCAGTTAAGGACAACAGAAACTGGCAGGGACAGCAGAGCAGAAGCAGTGAAGTGACTGGCTGCTTGATAGCTGAAGAAGAGGCAAGACTGAAACATCAGCAACTGGCAGCATCAGAAGTAGCAAAAGTCACACCAGCAGAAAAAGGACTGTGATTGTTGCCTCCTGAATGGCAGCTAGAGGGACAGTGGCCATAGCAATAAGAAGCAACTGAATAGTTCAAGAGGGTAACCAGGGCAGGAAAAAGAGAGACAAAAGACTCAAAAGAGACAAAAAAAGAGAAACTTCAGGCTCTGGTCCCTGGAAGAGTTCCAGAGAGCTACCAAGTCTTTAGGAACAAAGTCTTATACTGTCTAAGAATGAGAAATCCTGAGACCCAGTCTTTCCTGGAAGCTGCGAAGTCAGCTGGTATTGAGGGTTAAGGAATCCCAATCTCCTCGACCCACTTAAGAGCTATAAACCTTATAAGATTAGGAATCCCCACTATCTATAGCACTTGAAGGGCTGAGGATCTTTGACCTCATGGCCCAGATAACATTTGTAATACAATATGGCATCACCTGTTGCTGCTGTTCCTGCCTGTCTGCCATCATTGCTCCATGTTGTTAAATGCCAGGGAACACAACTAATGCCTAAGTCCAGAATTTGAAGGACTTTGCCTACCCATAATTTTCATCCAGATAGAGGAAAAGGTCCCCAGCCAGGTGATTGGTGAAAACTGAGCAATAACTGATGTATTTCTGTCACTCTAGATTTGCTTTCTAAGTTGTCTATGTATAGAATAATAACATAGGCAACCTCTTTGGTCTTCTTTCAACTTGAAAATGCATTTAAGATGCACCCATTTTGTTGCATGGATCAATTTATTTATATTTTTCTGCATATTAATATGTTTCATAGCTGTACTGCAGTTAATTCATCTGTTGTTCATTTGAAGTATATCTTGGTTGCAGTTGCTTATATTTATTTCAAAATTTAAGGAGGGCAAAAATTTTATAAAATATAGGCTTCCATCAATGAGAAATAAATTAAATTCCATGAAATGAACACAAATGAACTCAATTTTAATTCTTAAATGCACTTTACATTCACCTCACTCACTGAAATTGACATACACAGCATTATTATCCATATACTAGCATGCAGCTAGGCTACTCCTGGACCATTATACAGCTA
>VMDO01022543.1:0-33290 GCA_007922755.1 Pedetes capensis | reverse complement strand
AAAAAAGAAAAGAAAAGAAAAAGAAAAAGAAAAATCCAATCTCTACCAGTGAGGCTCCTTCTGACCTGGTCCCGTGAGGTTCTCCCTGCCCTAACATTTATCCTTCTGCCATCTATGCCCCTTGCAGTTCCACAGTGCTTTCTATTGGGAATGCTTTTGGGCATGCCATTCCCTCGCTCAGTGCTGTACTCCCCCTCCCCACTTCCTTCCATCCTTGTCTGGACAGGCCCCATCCATCCTTTCACACCCAACATAGGCATTATTTCCTTCAGGAAGCATTCACTGTCTGTAATTAGCATTGCCTATTTTCCCCAGTCCTTGAGAGCAGGAAAAGGTTTTACTCAAGTTTATAACCCCAGAACCCAGTGTAGTGCCTGACATAAAGTAAGGGTTCAATGAATGCTTTGGAAATGTCTAGTGGATCATTATTGCTCCCTCTACCCATATTTCTGATCTCCATTTGTTAAGAACCCTGTCTTTCAAAACTCCTCTCAATGCCTTCCTAATCTCTCCCTACATGATGCACCATCACTTTGTTTACAATTTCCCTTGGCATGCATCCCACAGGAGTTGGCAAATTGTCTAATCCTCTCTACCAGCTTCGTGGAGGCTGGGGTTGTGCCTCATCCATCTTGGTGTTCCTACCACCTGTATACCCAAGACTAGCACAAAACCGATGCCAACTAGATATCCAAAGTAATAAAAGTGAATTCCCTCCTGGAGCCACAAACCAAGCAGAGAACGAGTTTTGGATTCTTCTGTCAGCTGTGTTAGCAATCAGAGTCATAGATACTTCTGCCAGTATCTCCACCTACACAGCCTTCAGCCTCCACCTCTCCAATGCTGCTTCCATCTTACAACAGAAGTCTCTGTGATGATGTCATTTGCCTTAGCAAGCCCTCTTGATCTTTCTGTTCTATACTGCAAGGTGCACCTGCATGTTTTCTTGGCTTTATTTGGTGCATTTTTTAAGGAAGAAGGCTTGGTATGGTGTTTATAGTCTAGATCTTCCTGTCTAGAAATATCACCCTTCTCCTCCATAGCTATTTATGAGTGTCACACTCAGCCCGTTAAATATTAATGTTATGGAAACAGAGGAGAAAAATTGGTCTTTCATCTGATATTCAATGTGAGAGAAATTAAGATTAATAAATGGTGACAAGCTCTATAGAGGAAATAAAAGTTAAATTGCCTTGGACTATTTGCAGAAGGTGTCTGAGCAATGAGTGTATTTTATTGAGTGCCCCATAACTGTGATTGTTCTGAAGGCCTGATTTCTGAGTGCAGATTTCAAATTATAATTCAAACCATAGTTTTCTCCTCAGAGTACTTGCATTCTGCATAGGAACATGTAGGAAAATATATGGAGAAGCGAAACTGAGAAATGTCTACAAATTGTTGTTGTTAGGTGCCATCAAGTTGGTGTCTGACTCATAGCAACCCTATGTACAATAGGTAAAACACTATTGTCAGTGCTTCTCTGCTATTCATAGGGTTTTCAATGGCTGATTGTCTTTTGGGAGCAGATTGCTGGGTCCTTCTCCCAAGCCAGGCGGTCTCCCACCAATTACTAACCAAGCCCAACCCAGCTTAGCTTCCCAGATCTGACAGTGGTACAGCCACAGGATGTCTACAGATTAGATTTTCTTAATCAAATCTCAAGTAACCACTGTTCCAAAGAAAAGCAAACTTTAGACTTGAACATTTTAAGTAATAAATTTGTGTGTCGAATTTTTCACTTTCTGAGCCAGATAAATGACATCACAGACATATTTGTGCACCCTGCATCATTAGCTAAGCAGGCCCAGTTAACTGCAGAGGAACGGATCCTTCCAGCTCCTTCCCTGGGCCTGATTCTCACCGTCTCCACTCTGTTTAACCTGCTAGGACCATTGATAGAAATACAAGGCAGTGATTACCAAACTGTGGTCCCTGGATCACCAGCATAAGTACCACATGGAACTTGCTAGAAATGTAAATTCTCAGGCTCCAGACCAGGTCTATGGAATCAGAAATTCTGGAGGTGAGGCTCAGTAGCTCCTGCTTAACAAGGCTGCCAGAAGATTTTGCTATACCTTCAGGTTGGAAAACCACTGATTCTCCATCCTGACTTCATGCTCATATTACTTAGTGAGTTTTTTTTTAAAAAAAAAAAAAAACAAAAAAAAAAAACCTAGTGCCAGAATTCTACCTCCAGAGATTCTGATATCATAGGTTTGGGTGAGGCACAGTGAAAACATGTGTTCAGAGTTCCGCAAATGGCTGGGCATGGTGGTGCCCAAGAAGGTGAGGCAGGAGAATTATTACAAGTTTAAGACCATCCTGGTCTACACAGCGAGTTCCAGGACAGCCTGGGCTACACAGTGAGGCAACAGTAACAGTAGCCACAACAATAAGAGGCAGCTGAATATCTAATTTGTAGACTTCCTGTAGCCATACCCCTGTCAGATCTTGGAAGCTAAGCAGGGTCGGGCTTAGTTAGTAATTGGATGGGATACCGTTTCCAGGCGGAAACACCAAGTGCTGTAGGCTTGGGAGAAGGACCCAGCAATCCGCTCCCAAAAAATAATCAGCCATTGAAAACTCTATGAATAGCAGAGAAGCACTGACAATAGTGTTTTGCCTGTTGTACGTAGGGTTGCTATGAGTCAGACACCAACTTGATGGCACCTAACAACAACAATTTGTAGACATTTCTCAGTTTCACTTCTCCATGGATTTCCCTACATGTTCCTATGCAGAATGCAAGTACTCTGAGGAGAAAACTATGGTTTGAGTTATAAGAGTGTGACCATGGCAGAAAGAAGAGGCATATTATAAAAGAAAGGAAAAAACATAAAGAGCCAGAAAAGAGAAACTGTAGGCTCTGGTTACTGGAAGACTTCCAGATAGCAATCAGGTCTTTAGGACCAAGGATCTCATACAGCCTAAGCCTGGAAGCTGTAACACTAACCACTGGCTAGGACTGAGGAATCTTTATATCCAGTCCTGCCAAGAAGTTGCAACACCAGCTGCTGTCAAGTACTGAGGAATCCTAATACCTAGGCCCACCTGGAGGCTGCAACACTAGCTGATATCAAGGACTGAGGAATCCTAACCTCCTTGGTCTACTTAAGAACTGTAGCACTCATAGGCTTAGGATTTCCCACCTCCTGAACCTACATAGAAATTGCAACACTTGAAGGGCTGATGAATCTCAATCTCCCTTGCCGCCATAAGAGCTATAACACTAGAAGGTGCCACTTGCTGCTGCTGCTCCCATCTATCTGCTGTCACCGCTCACTGATGACAAATGCTGAGGGATACAAATGCTGCCAAAGACCAGCACTTGGAGAGCTTCTCCTTGCCTATCCATGATTTCTATCCAGGTAGAGAAGACCCCAGCCAGCTGATTGGTGATAAAGCACTGTAGGATCACAGTCAAGAGTGTGGCCTCAGATTTCTGACGGCAGAATTAAATAAACTCTCTGTCTCAGTACCATACTCATAAAAAGGGGGATAACATAAAACCTACCTGAGGGGGTTGCCATAGGATTAGGTATATTAATACATGCAGCATGAGTAAAAGTACCTAGCATATACAAAGTGCTCAAAAATATAGTTGCAAACTTATAAAGTTATAACTAATTGTAACATAGTCACAATTACAGAGAAAAATACCTCTTTCTAATAGCCTGATAGCCCCTCCCTCCATTAGTTCAGACACTAATGTCTGGGGTCCATGCAGACATAAATCAAAAGAACACATACTTTGCTATTTGTAATCTAAAATCACTCATCCACCTTCTCTCAACCAAAAAAAATTTTTTAAGGAGGAACTATTAGTGGACCCCTGTGAATCTGTTAAAGGGCTCTAGTTGTGCCCAAGAATAGTAGTATTTCCTTTTCAGGAGTGAAACACAATCCCCAAACAAGTTGAAAAAAACATGGTATAGTCTTAAGACAAAATATGATCACAACATACTAATTTAAATTATTCCATGATTGTCCACTGCCTTAAAAACAAAAACCAAATTGTTTATCATGACTTACCATATTATGGCCCCTTTTAAGGTTCTGATCCTATAATGAACCACTTAGACTTTAAAAAAAAAAAAAAAAAAAAAACTCCTGCCCTGTGAAATCACAATGTCTTTGCCCCTATTGTTTCCTCTGCCTGGGTGACCTTCCCTCTGCTTTCACAATCAACAAACTTATATTTATTTTTAAGATTCACTCCGTCACTTCTGCCTTAGAATCTCCCTGACTTACTGCCCCTGGTCCCCAAGGAGAAGCTAGTCACCCCTTCTCTATTTTATCTCCCATGTGTACAATTCCCTACTGTTCTGAGGAGCACCCATGTTGCCACTGTCTATTTACAGCCTCTCTCTGCTGCAAGACTGTGAGGCAAAGCAAAGCTGGAGCCATGTGCAGCCACACCAAAGCCAGATGCCCACACCAAGCACAGTCCCTAACCTGCCATACTAGAGGCTCCAATGTTGAGTAAATTAGAAATTAATGAAGGACAGAGGAAGGAAGAAATGCCCAGTGGGTGGTAAGTCAGTAAGTGGAAATCAGTTCCTGGAGGATCAGAGGAAACCAGGACAGAAGAGGTCAGGAGCCAGGTGCAGAAGGGAAAAGGCACACCCACCCCAGCTGACTCCAGAAGGACAGGTGCTCAGCCCTAGAGCTGGTGGCTGCAGTCAAGGAAAGTCTACCTGCCTGTATAAGTTACTGTTCTCTTAAAAATTGACAGCCCGAAGTCCTTTCATGTATGTGATTTACATCTGTCCATCTGTACCATTTTTCAAATTAGAATGGAAAAAATTAAACTATTTCCTTATTAATTCATTTTAAAATAATAACAAACATGCAAATGAAAGGTTATTTAAAATGACTATTTTTAGGGAAACTTTTATTGAAAAGTAACACATTGTTCTGTACTTTTGCAAACTTCTTAAATACCTGGCTTAATTGAAGACCACTATATTCATGAATCTGCTTCTGCAATCTGTTGTGATATGACTGATTCATCATGTAACATCTATAAAAAATTTAGCTACATACTTGTGAGTAAATGAGAGTGGAGAGGGCAAATAAAGTTTTAGGGCTGTTATGAAAATGGCCTTGATTTTGTGGACCCTGTGAAAGGATCTCAGAGACCCTCTCAGGGTTCCCAGACCACACTTTGAGAGCTGCTAGATTAGGGCATAGATCAACTGTGGTCACAGAAACTGAAATAATAGTGACTTGAATATGATAAAAGTCTATTTCTCTCTTGCCTAACTTCCAGAAATAAGCATCATCCATCAGTCCCATTATTATGGCCCTCTTTCTGGTTATTCTACTATCCCAGGTACAGGTGGTCCAACATGGCACCCCAGTACCATCTCTATACTCCAGCCAGGAGGAAGGGGAGAGTGTCCCCTTTTAGGAACACCTTTAAATGCATATCCCTGCAGTGTATATGTTACTTTCTCTGGCATTGCATAGCAAGCCTTGGACAAAAGCCAATTACTGAGCTGCAGAGGAGTCTTTTATCTGGTTGACTGTACGTTCTATCACTAGAGAAGAAAGCAAGGACAGAAATGGGGGTAATTCCCATTTTCTGCTACATTTCCCTTTCCCCATAGGTTCTGCTGGGCCCAGGCCAAGGCAGAAGTTTGGGAAGCCAGGGCTTCACTCACCATTGTCCAGGAAGTCGGGCAGTGGGGAGGTAGGGCTGATCCTGGGGAGGAACATGACTTGTTCAGCAAGGATCCATCATCTATGCACCCGCCTCCCAAAAACAACACCAACTAAAAAAAAAAGGCTCTAAGCAGGCATGTATCTGTCAGGTTGTTGTGCTGTGGGGGCTTGTGTGTTGCTGTGATGCTGAAAGCTATGCTACAAGTGTTTCAGATACCAGGAAAGCCACCAATAGTGGATAGATTTCAGCTGAGCTTCCAGACTAAGACAGACTAGAGAGAAGGACCCAGCAGCCCACGCCCAAAACAATTAGCCATTGAAAAACCTATGAATAGCAGAGAAGTACTGTCAAATAGAGTGACAGAAAATGAGCCCCCCAAGCTGGAAGGCATTCAAGAAACAACTGAGGAAGAATTGCCTCCTCAGAGTAGTTGTTGTTGTTGTTAGGTGCCGTTGAGTCAGTATCCTGACTCATAGCGACCCTCTGTACAACAGGTGAAACACTATTGTCAGTGCTTCTCTGCTGCTCATAGGATTTTCAATGGCAGATTGATTTTTGGGAGGGGGTTGCCGGGTCCTTCTCCCAAGCCTGCAGCATCTGGTGTTCCCAGGCGGTCTCCCATCCAAGTACTAACCAGGCCCGACCCTGCTTAGCTTCCAAGATCTGATGAGATCGGATGCCACAGGGCTATGGCTGCAGGCCCTCAGAGTAGAATCAACCTCAATAAAGAGTATGCAGTAAAGCATGTGGGAGCTTCTTTTGCTGATATGGCATGACTCAAAATGAGAAGAAATATAGTGGCTTAGAAGAGACAATGGAATCAAACATAAAAAGATCATGTGCATAGCACAGTGTTGGGGAGTGTTTCATCCTATTGTACATAGGGTTGCTATGAGTCAGATTCAACTCGAGGCATATAACAACTACAAGCAAGCTGTCTCTCAGATAGGAAGTGGGGTCTTACATAAGGAGCCACAGAGAGGATCTCAAGATCAGTCACAATGGAAACATACTGGTTGAGAGGAAAACCACCAAGCACCAATCACAATGTTGTTATTAGGTGCCTTCAAGTCGTGTCCGACTCATAGTGACCCTCATAGGTTTTCAATGGCTGAATGTTTTGGGATTGCTTTCGGAGTGGATGGCCACATCCTTCTCCCATTTTTGCAGTGCTGGGAATCAAACTCAGGACATCAGAGACTGAAGAGTGGCACTCTACCAACTGAACTAAATCCCAGCCCCTAATCACAATGAGGCTCTGGTTAAAATAAAGGCCCAAGTCATCCAACAAGCTCCCAAGGCTGCCTAGTCACAAACATACCCAGACCCTCTACCCCCATCCCCAGCGATATCTAACCCAGTCTCTCTGCTCACTCTCCACATTCTAATCTCACTCCACTCTTTTCAGCTTGAAAAATGCCCTTTAGCTCTTCTTATCTCCAGATCTTTCCCTGTGCATTTCCATCTCCTAGAGCACTCTTTTCTCCACTACGGTCTGGCCTAGACATGCTCATCCTTCAGGTCTATTGTTGTTGTCGTTCGGTGCCATCAAGTCAGTATCCAACTCATAGCGACCCTCGGGGTTTTCAATGGCTGACTGTTTTTCAGGATTGCCTTGGGAGTGGATTGCCAGGCCCTTCTCCCATTTTTGCAGTGCTGGGAATTGAACTCAGGACCTCAGAGACTGCAGCACAGCACTCTACCAACTGAGCTAAATCCCAGCCTCAGGTCTATAGAATAATCAAAAACCAACCAAAGGAGAGCAAAGACCCATTTATCCAGAGGCTGCTACAGCAAGGCATTCAGTCACCAAGGCCTGTGTTTGGGCAGTCATTCCACAGGCAGAGGACTGGGAGGATTTTGTAGTGGGGAAAGGGAGGACCTCAGCTATGCCCTCACTGGAGGCTAATGGCATGCAGATGGGCATGGCAGATGGGCGTGGCAGATGGGCGTGGCAGATGGGCTAACTATAAACAGAGCATCCTGTGTGATAATTTAGGGGTGTGTACTTGACATTCTTTGGTTAATCCTAAATTGGAAGTGGGAAAAAAGTAGGGAAGCTGTCAGTTACTAATTGAGTCCTGGTCATTTGGGGCCAATTGTTACAGGGGTTATGATTTGGCTTTCTGGGCTCATCACTAGAGAGAGAATAGCCTGACATCTTGAGGCAGGGTAGAAAGATAGGGAAACTGAGGGGGGACCTGAAAAGGAAAAGAGCTTTCACCCCAGAATCTGCTTTGAGTCTCACCAGCTGAGAGTCGAAAGCTTTGACAAAACTACCAAAAATTGCTGAGGTCTGACTGCATAGAGACCTTATTTTGGAGATACATTTCAAATAATGAAAATGGTAAAATAGTAATAAGTCATGCTTGGAATTGAAAATGTCTATAACCTTTGAGTTTGACCTGGTTTTCCCTTCTGTAATTCTGTGCTGCTTTGGAACATGCCCAGGGAACTCCCTTGTGACTTTTTTCTTAAATCTAAACAATGGAACTCCTTTTGATCTTATTGGCATCTCCCTAGCCCATGATGGGCCTTTCTAGGCACTTGTGAACATCACATGGGGCATGCCAGGGTTAAAGAAAACTGGAGAGAACAAGTTTCCAGGGGCTTTTCATTTCGGCTTTCCTGGGAAGCCCATGTCGATGTCTTAGATCTCTCTCTCTCTCTCTCTCTCTCTCTCTCTCTCTCTCTCTCTCTCTCTCTCTAAGGGCCCACATGGGTTCTAAAGTGTGGACTTAATAAACTCTACAGCCTTGCTCCACTCTTGCTGAATCCTCCTGAAATTCTTTTCTGCAATGAAGCTAAGGACCCAGCTTAACCTGAGTGGAGGGCCCAGCTAGGGAAACTCCTCAGGCTAGGCAGCTATGCTGAGCTGCGCCTCTCCCCTGTGCCCTGGTGACACATCCTACAAGTCTGACTTATGGATAGGAGGCTGGCTTCTTAGGCTGGTTTCTGCAAATGATGGGCTGGTTTCCTGGGCTGTTTGCTGCAGATTATGGACCAGGGTTCAATTCTTTATATGGTCTGAACATTGCCCATTTGTATGTTCAGTGACTTGGGTCTCAGTTCCTGGCATTTCTTCTTAGAAGCCTTCACCAGTCTCCAGACCGGAGTAGATCTACCTGTAATGTGTTCCTGGAGCTCTCTGAACTTATCTTCCCTAACTGTCAAAACTTGAGGTTATTTTTCTAATAGACCATAAGCTCCACTATAGGAGAAGAACATGGCAATCCACTCCCAAGGCAATCCTGAAAAACAATCAGCCATTGAAAACCCTATGAGGGTCTCTATGAGTCAGACATGATCAACGGCACCTAACAACAATAACAGCATAAGCTCCACAAGAGTTTTTAGTTCATTTCTCTGTGGTCAGCACCAAGGAACATATTTAGCATACAGTAAGGGCTCAATAAAAAATTATCACATGGATGGATGGATGGATAAGTGGGTGGTTGAATTGATGTTGGGCTCTTGGAAGCTGAGGGCAGTGTTCTGTCACTTGTCAACTGACAAGATTCCAAGACTGTCTGCAAAGAGTAGCTGAAGGCACAAGTTCTACATTATTTCTGCCAGCTGAGCCATTGTGACATTCCAACAAAGCCATTCACCATGCAAGGTAAGCTTCCATTCTAGCTTGAGAGAACAAAGGTGTGAGCTGTTTCAAGTTTAGTCAGTTCTCCACTCATGGGCCCAACCTGTCTGAGATCTGACATGTGCCTCAGGGTCTCATCCTGGGCTACGTTTCCTCCTAAACATGAATCACTGACAATATCCGACAAAATATTCCACTGGGTTCTGGTGCTGCCCATTTAGCAAGAAGATTACTTGCGCTGAAGTTCTGGCATAAACCTGCCAGCTGTAACATATCTTGCTGGTCTGACCCAATGATGACCCACAGTACTCTATGTCTGGGCTGTTTTCTTTTATTTTCCATCCTCTGAAGATTGTCAGAATTCTGCCTGGCTAAGCAATAAATCCATCTTTTCAGGGATCAATTGCAGTGACTGGCTGCAAAACCTGGAAATCCAATTAACTGCAAAATAAATAAAAAATGAAAAGCACGCTGAAGCCGTAGCATAACTCAGCTAGGAAATGTTCTGGACATTAAACTAAACAAGGAGAAATTTCAACTTCATTTGTCTTCTTTTCCTATTTTTTAAGCCCTGTTATTGATAAATTTAGCCTTGGTTCCAATTTTGTCTTAGCCACAATTTGCTCAAGTATAGATCTGTTGGGATGGCCAGCTCTGTGCTAATTATACCCTGCAGGCGCTCTCCAGAGAGAAGCCAACTCGGCTAGGATTACCTTGCTACCATATGTAAAACTTCAGCCCTCTCTCTCTTCATCTTTCTACACCACATGTGTTCTTAAAGGGACATAAATCTGCTCTAACATTATGTGGGAAATATGAGTTATTTTGGCTTACTGGGACATTTTGCAAAGGACAAAATTTTCATCAATTGCATCAGTTGGCTGAGCAAAAGGCCTTATGCCTCCCTGCTACTGAGGTCTTCCGGGAGTCATTGCAAATACAGGGAGAGACTCATCGCAAATGCAGCCCACGGGCACAGGATCACCTTCCCGGTGTAGAGACTGGGTCGAAGACCTCATAGCAGTGAGCCTCACACCCAACAGCAACCCAGCTGCCTGGAAATGACCTCGCATAGGGCCTTAGGCACAAAGCAACCTGAGGAGGCCACTTGCGAGAGAATAAACCAGGAAAGGCACAAGAGGAAATGACTCCTTGGGTTCCCATCAGTAACTGAAGCACAATTATTTTCCATGGGTGCAGAGACAATCAAGGGGCAGTGTTTCCTGTTCCCTATTCCCTATTCCCAGCCCAGGATCACTGAGGGCAAGGAAGCAGGAGAACTTGTGGCTGGGACCCAGATAGGGGAGCAGGGGCTCTGCCACTGACTCTTTCTGTGACCTGAGACCTTCTGGAGCTACTCTAGACCTCAGCTGCCTCCTGTGTACAACCAGTGACTGCAATAGAGGCCTTGCCAGGTACCAATGCCTGTGATTCCACACTTGGTGAATGCAAGCACACTTTTTATTTAAAGAAAATGTGTGAAAGACTGTTTTCACTTTGAGGAGTTATAAACTAGCCCTTGTACCGTAAACATTTTTCCTGGCGCCCTGCCCACAACATCACTGAATTTCCCTTCTGGGTCATGATCACCCCACAGACAGCAGGTGAGGGTCAGTCAATGCCACCAGGGAAAATGAAAACAGAAGTCTACGTTTTCTCAACATTTCTTATCCAGAAAGGAAAATGACACAATGTTACTTTAAAAAAAAAAAAAAATGCTTCCCCTTCATCCCACCTCCAAATCCACCTTGAATAAAACAAAACAATACCAACGACTGTGAGAAGCCTCTCCCAGACTTCAAAATGTGCCCATGTAGACAGTTTTCAATTCAAATCACAAATCATCTGCTATCCTATTGATCTGGATTTACTAAAAATATTACTTTGTTTTCTAAAGTTATTTTCAAAATTGTATTTACCTCCCCCCATAAAAAAAAATAGCTAAAAGAAAACAAACAGGATGCTGGGAAGCTATAACCAGGGGACACATGGTCTTTACTAACCAGAGGATCTTCCATGGTCATAAAATAAATTTTGTGCCACAGGGAACAGAAAACACAGAGGGTCTACGATATCTCCTTCAGTCAAGCGGAAGAGATAAGACTTATGCAAGGAAATTACTAGAAAACAGCCTCGGTGTAATATATGAATAAATTCACCCTGTTAATATCAAGTCTGGGAGCTACATTACTTATTCAATTGTTTATTCAACAGATAGTTCTTGGATCCTAAATCAATGTCAGGGCTGAGGTTTAGCTCAGTTGGTAGAGTGCTGCTCTGCACCCTCTGATGCCCTGGGTTCTATCTCCAGCACTGCAAAAATGGAAGAAGGATCTGGCAGCCCACTCTCAAAAACGATCAGCCATGGAAAACCCTATGAATAGCAGAGAAGCACTGACAGAGTGTCGGGCATGGCAAAGCAACAGAGAGTGTTTCATTCTGTTGGGTATAGAGTTGCTATGAGTCGGGCCTGACTCCATGGCACCTGACAACAAGAAATCTATGCCAAGCACTGTGCTTAGCACTAGGAAAACAGCAGGGACCACAACAGCCAAAGCCTGCCCTCTTAGAAGGTGGTAGAGGTACCCATTGGTCACAGAAACGCTGGGTGGATTTCACAGGAGATAATCAGCTATTTAGCATAGTGTAGGCGCCCACTGTTTTGCTAACCTGTGGCTACCTCTTTCCATTTTCATCTAGTGTTGCTGGCATTAAGAAGGCAGCAGGTGCCGGAGGGTTTTATCTTTCCAATCCCTTTCTTCTCCAAGGCAGGTAGTTACAAGTACCAAGTAAGTTTCTATTCTCACTGTGGGGTTTTTTGGTTTAAAAGTGTTTATTGATCAATAAAAAAGTAGAAAATCACAAGTCACTGCCTGGGGAAACTGTACTGGTAATTTTACAGCAGGCTAGGATAGTAAGGAAAGATTACAAATGTTAGTAGGCGGAAGACCCAGCTCTTGCTGAAAACAACTCAATCCTGACAAAAATCCAGCCCTCACTGCCGACCTTGGAGAGCCTGGGCAAAGTCAATGGCACAATGAATAGGATCATATTGGTTCCATTCCCAGTCTGTTTACTAGCTCTAGGAAAAAGTGGACAGACATCAGATGCACTCCCATATGTTTAAAAGTAATAAACACTGTAAATAACAGACTCGAGGCCTTGAAGGGATGCAAAAGAGAATGTACGTAGGATTTAGAATAACATTTTAAAATAGATTTTAAAGTTAATTTTAAAAATAAGAGGATCACCAGGACATATGGTTGCCACTGCCACTATTTGCCTTAATAACTCTGACTTACACAAGTCTTTGTGAGCTCAGAGACATAGAAGTACAGTGGCAGCATTCATTCATTCTTCCAATTATCATTTCCTTCATCTGCTCAAACAGGCCCGCTGTGGGTGGGAGCATCCAGAGGGATACCATTGCCCTTGTCATTATTTCTAACAATGACCTTACCCTCGTGTAAGAAAAACATTCACTTTAACATACATTTTCCTCCACCCACTTGGCCTTATTTCTCCTCAAGCCTCTCCATATCTATCACACAGATATCGCTATAATAAATGGAGTCAAATACTCCCAGTGGCCTCTTTTGTCTGCCTGAAACTTTGCCTACTTCTCTTTCCTTCATGGCTTCCCTAGGTCACCATTATAGCTCTATTATAGCCACCTTCAACTCTGACTCTTCTGTATTCTACTGATTGAAGCTCCAGATATAATCTCTGCTGTCAGCCTTCTTTAGCAGACAGACAGAGGTACATTATCTTAAATAATATAAGACAAAGGTGTCTTTTAGAGAGGCAATATGTTCTGGGTTTAAAAAGTCATCCTGCCATAAGGTTTGGTTATAAAGATCCTGGAGAATGGTGAAGTAAATGAAGGACTAGATATATTGACTTTGCCAACAGGCAGGGGTCCCACTTATTCCTAGGTGAGATATCATTCCCATGTTTGTGACAAGGCTCTTAGCCTTTAGTCCTGCAACCCAAGAAACAGGTACCACGTCTCAGCTCTGCTGCCATTCCATCAAGAAGAGCTGACTTAAGAGCTAAATCAAAGTCATTGTCATTATCCCATATCTCAGCTTAAAGTAGTTTATCATTTTCCAGAAGAAATTGGCTGTTGATGACTGACATCCTAAGCAGATGAACAGTGATGGGAGAAAGAAAGAGGACAGGCCTATAGCACAGGTCAGGCCAGGCAGCACTGAGGAGAGTCCTAGCAGGTGGGTAGAGCTGAAGGCACATTATACCTATAGGAACACACATTAAATGTTGCAGAGGCAGAGAAAGGCAAAAGGCCCATACAAAGGCATGTTATATACTTTTCAGTTTGGTCAAAGGGAGCCATAGCTGTATCATGGGAAAAAATCGGGGCTAAATAACTAGAGTTCAAGCAGAAGATGATGGCCCACACCTATACTCTCAGACTCAGGAGGGTGAGTCAGGGAATTTGAGGCCAGACTAGTCTACATAGTGAGAAGAAGAAGAGGAAGAAGAAAAAGAAGGAGGAAGAGTAAGAGGAGGAGGAAGGGGAAGAGGAAGGATAAGTGAAGGGGATTATCATAAAATAATTGGTATTGGGGTATGTGAATTAGACAAAACAGATACCCATAAAATTATCAGTGAATTTCATAGCCAGGCATGGTGGCGCATGCCTGTAATCTCAGCGGCTTGGGAGGCAGAGGCAGGAGGATCACAAGTTCGAGACCAGAGGCAGTATGCGTAACTAAGCGAGACCCTGTCTCAAAAAAGTAAAAAAAAAAAAAAAAAAAAAAAAAAAAAAAAAAAAAAAAAAAAAAAAAAAAAGTGGGTTGGGAGTGCAGCTTAGTGGTCCAGCACTTGCAAAGCACGCAAGTGTGAGGCCCTGGGTTCAACCCCCAGTACTGAAAAAAAAAAAAATCAGTGAATTTTTCAGCAGAAACTTTACAAGTTAGAAAGGAGAAGAATGATAAATCCAAATAGTGATTAAAAAGAATTGCTATACCCAGCAAAACTGTCCTACAAAAATGGAGAGATAAATATTCCCCAAAACAAATAAAAGCTGAGAATATTTATTACTGGACCTACCTTACAAGAAATGCTAAAGGGAGGTTTTAGGTTTTGCTTTTTGTTTTGGTTTGTTATTTTTGTTGGCAGTGATGTTGGCAGTGGTTGTTTTATGAGATGAGAGTCTCATTATGTTGCCCAAACTTGCCTCAAATTTATGGACTCAAGTGATCCTCCTGTTGCAGCTTCCTGAGTAGCTAGCTGGCTAAAGGAACTTTTCTTTCTCTTTTTCTTTTTTTTTTTTTTTTTTTTTTTTTTTTTTTTTTTTTTTTTTTTTTTTTTTTTTTTTTTTTTTTTTTTTTTTTTTTTTTTTTTTCTTCTGTTCTTGGGAATTGAACCCAGGGCCTTGCTTTGAAGTGCTGTACCACTGAGCTTCACACCCAGACTAGTTTTTTTAAACAAAGTCTTACTAAGTTATGAAGGCTGCCTCTGGCCTCAAACTCACAATCCCCCTGCCTCAACCTCTGGAGTCACTGGTATTATAGATGTGAGCCACCACACTGACTGGTTAAAGGCAGTTTTTCAAGTTGAAACAGAAGGCCACTAAACAGTAACACAAGATCATAAAAAGTATGAGATTCATTGGTAATAGTAAATATAAACAAATACAGAATATTGCATTGCTGTAATGGTGATGTATAAATCACCTTTAATTCTAATATAAAAATTAAGATAAAAAGTATTTATTAAATAACTATAACTTTAAAGTATTTAGGGCTGAGGGCACAGTTTAGTGGTTGAAAACTTCCTAGCATGTGCTAGGCCCTTCGTTCAATCCCCTGTGCCCCTAAAAAACAAAACAAAAAATATATATACAGTTATACAATATGAATAAATGTATATTGTGACATCAGTAACATAAAGTGTCATGGGGGAGAAGTTAAAGTGTAGAGTTTTATATGCAATTAAACTTGTCACCAACTTTAAAAATACTGCTATAACTATAGAATGATTTAGCATATTTTATGTAAGCCCCAAGGTAACAAAAAAAAAGAAGAGAGAGAGTTATCAAAGTACATCAATACAAAAAAAATCAACAAAACTCAAAGGAAAACAAGAGAGGGAAAGATAGACAAAACTATATGATTAACAAAAACAATTACAAAATGGCAATACTAAATCCTTCCTTATAAATACTTAATATATTTATCAATACAATCAAAAATGGTTGAATGGATTAAAGAGAAAGACCTAGCTATATGCTGTGTACAGGAAACACACTTTAGATTTAAAGACACACATAGGCTTAAAGTAAAGAGATTTAAAAATCTCTTGTTACCATGTAATTGGTAACATTACCATGTAATTGGTAACCAAAAAAGCAAGTAACCAAAAAAGAAAAGTATAAAACTCAACATAATAAAAACTTTCATTTTAAAAACTCAATTCTTATAAACTCTATTCTTATATCAAGCAAAACCATTATAAAAGACAAAGAAGAGCATCATATAATGATATATTTTCCACCAGGGAAATATAACAATTCTACATGCACCCAACATTAGAGCACATGAAAATATAAAGCAAACATTGACAGAACTGAAGGAAGAAATAGACAACCATACATAAGAGTAGGATACTTTGATACCCTACTTTCAATAATGGGTAGAATATCCAGACAGTGATCAAAAAAGGAAATAAGATACTAGAACAACCATATAGACCAAATGAACGAAACAGACATATACAGAACACTCCACCAAACAGCAGCATAATGCACATAATTCTTAAGTATACACAGAACATACTACAGGACAGATTACATATTAGGGTCACAAAACAAGTCTTAAAGAAGATTTAAGTCATTCCAGATATCATTACTGACCACAATGGAGTGAACAAGAAATCCATAGCAGAAGGAAAACTGGAAATTTACAAATGTGTGCAAATTAACCAATGTACTCTTGAACAACCACTGAGCCAAAGAAAAAAGACAAAAAGGAAATTAGAAAATACCTCAAGACAAATGAAAACACAACATATCAAAACTTACAGATAATAGCAAGAGCAGTACTAAGTTTATTTCAATAAATGCCTACACTATAAAAAGAAAGATCTCAAATAAACAACTAATCCTCACTTCAAGGAGGTACAAAAAGGAAGGCCAACCAAGCCAAAAGTTAACAGAGTTAACAGAAGAAAGGAAGTAACAAAGATTAGTACAGAAATAAATGAAATAATAAAATAATAGGAAAAATCAATGAAGCTAAGAATTCATTTTTTGCAAAGATAAATAATATTGGTGAACACTTAGTCAAACTAATTAAGGAAGAGAGAAGAAACAAATAGTAAGAGGAAATATTACAACTGATATCACAGAAATAAAAAGTATCATAAAAGATTTCTATGAAGCTGGGCATGGTGATGCATGCCTGTAATCCCAGCAGCTTGGGAGGTGGAACCAGGAGGATCGCAAGTCCGAGATCAGAGGAAGTCTGCATAACTTTGCGAGACCCTGTCTCAGAAAGTAAGGAAAAAAATAAAAGGGCTGGGGGTGCAGCTCAGTGGTCCAGCACTTGCAAAGCATGCAGGCATGAGGCCCCGGGATCAACCCCCAGTACCACAAAAAAAAAAAAAAAAGACTTCTATGAACGAGTAAATGACAATAACTAGATAAACTAAAAAAACTCAAACTGATCCCAAAAATCCAAGGCAGAGATGCAGTATGAAAAGAAAATTATAGGCTAATATTCTTAATGAATATAGAGGCAAAAAAACACTCAAAAATGCTAACAAATCAAATCTAACAGCACACTAGAAAGATCATACACTATGATGAACTCAGATTTATTCCTGAAATGCAGGAAAGGTTTCTCATACAAAGATCAATTGATGTGATGTGCTCATTAACAGAACAAAAATAGAAAATTGCATGATCATCTTAATAGGTTAAAGAAAAGTATAAAACTCAACATAATAAAAACTTTCATTTTAAAAACTCAACAAATCAGAAATAATAAGTACCTCAACATAATATCATCCATATATGAGAAGCCTACAGTTAACATTACACTTCATGTGGAAAAACTGAAAATGTTTAAGATCAGGAACAAGATAAGGGTGTCCAAACTTTCCACTTCTATTCAACACAATACTGGAAGTACTAGCCACAGCAATTAGGCAAGAAAAGGAAACAGAGGGCATCCAAATAGAAGTAAAATTATGTCTATTTACAGATATGATGGTAAATATAGAAAGACTCCATTAAAAACTATCCAAACTATAATAATCTAATTCAGTAAGGTTGCAGGATCCATAATCAACATACAAAAGTCAGTTGTATTTCTGTACACCAACAATGAACTATCTGAAAATGAAACCAAGAAAATAATATTATTTACAGTAGCACCAAAATGAATAAAATACTTAGGAATAAACTAAGAGGTAGAATACTTATAAACTAAAATTAGAAAGTATTGAAATAAATTAAAGACGACACAGATAAGTGGTAAGGCGTACTATCACAGATATTGGGGACAGTCTTGGCTGGGAATATGTTGTTGTTGTTGTTAGGTGTCATCGAGTCGTGTCCGACTCATAGTGACCCTTTTAGGGTTTTCAATGGCTTATTGTTTTGGGATTGCCTTGGGAATGGATTGCCATGCCTTTCTCCCATTTTTTGCAGTGCTGGGAATCGAACTCAGGACCTCAGAGACTGCAGAGTGGAGCTCTACCAACTGAGCTAAATCCCAGCCTGTCTGGAAATATAGAGACTGCTTAACCAAGGGATCCTCCTGAGAAGGAATCTTTAACCATGTAGTTCTCCCCACATATGCAGGCTCTTGGTTCATATGCCCTACCCAACCCATCCTGCAAAGGCCACAATAAAAAGATGACACCAGAAAACTTTGTCTTCCAAGTTACTATCCTTCAGTAAGTGAATAGGTAAACAAACTGTGAGTACATCCAGCAATGGACTATTACTCTGCACAAAATGATACCCAGGCACTATGGTGCAAGCCTGTAGTACCAGCAACTCAGGGTTGAGAGCTCAGGGTTGAGAGGGGTCATGAGCTCAAAGCCAGAAGTAACCTGCTCAACTCAGCAAGACCTTGTCTCAAAATAAAAACTAAAAGAAGGGCTAGGGCTCGACTCAATGGCACCTAACAACAACAACAACAGGGTTAGCTCAGTGGTAGAGCTCTTACCTAACATGTGTGAGGTCCTGAGTTCAAGCCCCCAGTAGTGAAAAAAGAAAAATGAAATGATCTATTGAGTCATAATGGAGGAAACTTAAGTGCGTATTACTGAGTGAGAGAAGCCAATCCAAAACGTCTATGAACTGGTATGATTCCAACTATATAACATTCTGGAAAAGGCAAAACTACAGAGAAAATAAAAAGATTAGTGAGACTTCCGGGATAAGATGATGGAGTATAAGTTTCCTCCATGTAACTCTGTGATTCAGAAGAGTCAGGGTAACAAAGGAGAGATTATGTTTCAAGGAGAGGAAAAGCATGAGGAATCAAGAAAGAGGTGACAACATAGCTAAAAAGCATGGAGAAGCAGAAAGGCAATACACAGAAAAGTAAGAAACAGTCTACAGCTCCAACTCCAGCTCCCCAAGGAGAGGAGAAACTGAAGCCAAAGCCACAACCACAAAGTAATTCAGGCAGCCTTGATGACAACAGACTGAACTTGCAGACCTAGGTTCAGGAGAAACCCACAGTTCTCCAAAGGCTTAAATCCAGTACAGGGATTTGGTCTGACAGTGACTCTTCCTGTATGATAGATTAGCGTTGCAGAAGAAACCTGTTACATGGCTTCCTATATCTCAAGGTGCTATGTCCAGGCAACGTCTTGAGAGTCTATTGTTTGAAACTGAGTTACCCTGGGAACCAGAAAATGTGGATTAGTCACAAGTCAAGGAGCCTGGGGACATCCTGCCACTGTGTCAGTGTAGGAGATAGCCAGCAAAGAGAAGCCGTCTGGGAGAGCAGGAGGCTTACATGCCGACCCTCTGAGAAGTTTAAGCAACAGGGAATTTGGGCTGTGAAGACTATAGTGGTCATCAGCCTCACTATCTGTGGCAAAGAGTAAGCCCTGTCACCTGTGGATTGTTACAGAGAGTAAGAACTCTGGGGTGGACTGCTCAGACTCTAGATCTGCTTCACTGCCACATCTGGTTTGCTACCAGGTGGGACTGAGAGCTCTGAGTCCAAGTTTGGAAGATCCCTCAATATCTGCAGCTTCTTCCCCTTACAAGGTGGTCTACTGTGGGGCAGGACCTGAAAGGGCTGAGACCAGCAGGCAGAGCGCTCATTTCCCTTAGTTATCACCTCCAGGGCAAAACTTGGTATTCTGTTTGTTTACCCCACTCTCTTATGCATTTGGGGAAGCCCTCATCTTAGACATTTGCCACCCCTGGGTGTACAGACTAGGAGGCTGCTGGAGTGAATGGGAACATGTCCAGCCCACAGGCTACAAAAGTCATTGGAACCAGTAGCAGTTACCATTTTGCAAAGAACCTGAACCCAATTTTTCATGGGCTTGAAGCCCTGACAAAAAAATAACTTGAAATAATCTCTTGTGTCTTATCAGATTATAATGGAATAAAACTAGAAAGCAATAGCAAGAGAAACTACAGAAACTATACACACACATGGAGATTGAACAATACATGTTTGAATAATTAGTAGATCACTGAAGAAATTTTAAAATGCCTAGAGTCAAATAAAAATGAAAATAAAACTTACCAGAACCTTCAGGATAGAGCAAGGATATCTTAAAAGGGATGTTTGAGTGCCTATATTTTTAAAAAATCAGAATAATCTCAAGTAAATAATAACACATCTCAAGGTCTTAGAAACAAGAACAAGTCAAACCTAAAATTATTAGTTAGAAATAAATACTAAAGATGATAGTGGGTATTCATGAAATTAATACTAAAACAAAACACAAATGACTCCTGAAACAAAGAGTTGGTTCTTTGAAAAGACAAACAAAACTGATAAACTCTTACTCAAACTAAGCAAAAGAAAGAGAGAGAAAATCTGGGCTAGGGATATAACTCAATAGTAGAATAACTAGCACGCACAATCCCCTGGGTTTGGTCCCCAGCACTGCAAAAGGAGAGAGAAAGAATGACTCAAATTTTGAAAATTAGAGATTAAAAGAGGAAATACCATCACAGATACCACTGAAATTCAGAGGAACATTAGGAAGTACTTTGAAAGCTTTCATTCCAACAAACTGGAAAATCTAGAAGTGGATAAATTTTAACACACTCCACCTACTAAAACTAAGCCAACAACATATACAAAATCTAAGTAGATCAATAACAAGCTATGAGATTGAAGCAGCAATAAAAATGTCTCCCAACAAAGAAAAGCCCAGGACCAAACAGATTCACTGCTGAATTCTATTAGACTTTTAAGAAGAATTAACAACAATACTTCTCAAACTATTCCATACCTAGAAAAGGAAAGAGGCTTCCAAACTCATTTCATGAATCCAGTATACTAAAACCAGATAAAGATACAACAAAAAAAAAGAAAACTATAGACCAAGCATGTTCAATCCTCCACCCATGGGTCACATGCACCCCAGTACAACTAGCAATGCAATCCAACAAAGTCTTTTAACATCATGTGTTTTTTAAAGTATTGCTTCTCCTTTTGATGTCCCCTTATTATGTATATACACTAATTATACTATATAATTTATGTGCAGCCCAAGACAATTCCTTGTTACCTGATGCAGCCCAAAGAAGCTGAAAGTAGGATACCCCTGCTATAGGCTAATTTCCTTGATGAACATACATGCAAAAATCCTCAAGAAAATACTTCCAAACCAAGTTCAGCACACCTTAAAAAAAATACACCATAATGAAATTGGTTTCATTCCAGAAATGCAAGGATGCTTTGACACATACGAATCAATAAACATAATACAACACATAAATAGAATCAAGGACAAACATCACATGATCACCTCAATATATACAGAAAAAAATCCACTGACAAAATTCAACATCCACTGACAAAATTCATCATAAAATCCCTAAAGAAACTAGGAATAGAAAGAACATACCTCAACATAGTAAAAGCTATATATGACAAACCTATAGCCAACGTTATGCTAAGTGGGAGGAAACAAGTGGGAACATTTCCTCCAAAATCTAGAATGAGACAAAGGTGTCCATTTTCTGACTCTTATTCAATATAGTGCTTAAATTCTTAGCCAGAGCACAAAACAAAACAAAAATATGAAACAGAAGAAATTACATAGGAAAGGAAGAAGTCAAATTATCCCTACATGTGGATGGTATGATCCTAAACATAAGAGACCCTAAAGACCCCACCAGAAAACTCTTAGATCTAATAATACTTTTGGCAAAATAGCAGATTATAAAACCAACATATAAAAACTAGTAGCTTTTCTATATACCAATAGCAAGCATCCTGAGAAAGAAATCAGGAAACAATCCTAACCAAAATAGCTCCCTAAAAATAGAACATCTAGGAATAAACCAAGCCAAAGAAGTGAAAGACTTCTATAATGTAAACTATAAAATACTGAAGAAAGAAATCAAAGAAAACACTACAAGATGGAAAGAACTCCCATGTTCATGGATTGGAACAATTAATATTGTGAAAATGGACATATTACTGAAAGTGATCTATAGATTCAATGATATCCCCACCAAAACACCAATGACATTCTTCAGAGAAATAGAAAAAACAATGCAAAAACTTGTATGGAAAAACAAAAGGCCCTGAATGGCCAAAGCAATCCTGAGCAAAAAGAGTAATGCTGGAGGTATTACAGTTGTTGTTAGATGCCACTGAGTTGTGTCCAACTCATAGTGAGCTCATATGATTTTCAATGGCTGATTGTTTCAGGAGTTGTACTGCCATAAGCTTCTGCCATTTTTACGGTGTTGTGGATTGAACCTAGGTCCTCAGAAAGTGCAGAGCGGCACTCTACTAACTGAGCTAAACCCCAGTCTCTGGTATCAGAACACCTGTTTTCAAATTATACCACAGTGCCATAGTAACAAGAATAGCATCATACTGGCAAAAAAAAATACACATGTAGATCAACGAAATAGAGGACACAGAAATAAACTCACATAGCTACAGCTATCTGATTTTCCACAAAGGTGCCAAAAACATACATTGGAGAAAAGACAGCCTCTCTAACAAATGGTGTTAGGAAAACTGGCTATTCATGTCAAAGACTAAAACTAGATCCCTCTCTCTTACCTTGTAAAAAATTTAATTCAAAATGGATTCAAAACCCTAATGCAAGACCTGAAACTTTGAAAATATTAGAGAAAAACACAGAGAAAACACCTCAATAGCTCAGGAAATAGGACTGAATAGGATTCCAATAGCTCAGGAAATAATAGCAAAAAAATGACAAATGAAATCATGCAAATTAAAAAGCTTTTGCACAGGAAACAATTACCAGCATGAAGAGACAGCCTACAGAATGGGAGAAAATATTTGTCAGCTATTCATCTGACAAGGGACTAATATCCAGAACATATAAAGAACACAGAAAATTAAACACCTAAAGAATAATCCAATCAGCAAATGGGCAAATGAACTGAACAAACACTTTTTTTCTCTGGTACTGGGGGTTGAACCCCCAGTACTTGCAGTACTCTGCAAGTACTGGACCACTGAGCTACATCCCCAGCCCATTTTTTTTTACTTTTTGAGACAGGGTTTTGCTAAATTACACCTCTGGTCTCAAACTTGCGATCCTCCTGCCTCGGCCTCCCGAGCCACTGGGATTACAGGTGTGCTCCATCGCACCTGGTGAACAGACACTTCAAAAGTACAAATGGCCAATAAATACATGAAAAAATGTTCAACATATTTAGCCATCAGGGAAATTCAAATGAAAATTACATTGAGGGCTGGAGTCATGGCTAAGTGGCAGAGAACTTGCTTGGCATCCACACGGCCCTGGGTTCAATCCCCAGTGCCAAAAAAAAAAAACCTTGAGATTCCATTCCATCTCACCCTAATCAGAATGATTATCATCAAGAAAAGAGAAAACAAATATTTGCAAGGATATGAGTAGGGAGGAGTCTTGCTCTTGATCAGAATGTAAATTAGTCTGGCCACCATGGAAATCAGGATGGAGGTCCCTCAAAAAACTAAAAATAGAACAACCGTATGATACACCTATTCCACTTTTGGTCATACACCCAAGGGAATTAAAGTCAGCACACAAGAGAGATACCTGCACACTCATGTTTATTGTGGCACTATTCACAATAGCCACGTTATAGAATCAGCCTAGATGTCTATCCACAGATGAATGAAAGAAGAAAATGTTGTATACACATACAATGGAGTATTATTCAGCCATAAAGAAGAATGAAATCATGTCATTTGCAAGAAAATGGGTGGAAATGGTGATCATGATGTTAAGAGAAATAAGCCGGACTCAGAAAGACAAATATCACATATTTTCTTTCACAAGCAGAATCTAAATTTAAAAAAAAAAGACATGAAAGTAGAAAGGGGACTATTTGGGAAGAGGAGGTGGACCAGAGGGAATAGGGGAGAGTGGACAAAAGAGGGAAATGGAAAGGATGAACATGATCAAAATACATTATATACGTGGATAAAAGTATAATAATGAAACGCACTGTTTTGTATAATTAACATGCTAACAATAGAGGAAAAAAATCAGTAACTTCCAAGGTCTAGGAGCACAGAGTATTTATGTAACAACTCTGTAGGGTACTGTAAGGGTGGATACATGTCATTATAAATTTGTTGTACATCCTAATAAGAGTGAGCCTTAATGGAAAGTATGGGCTTTGGGTGAAAACAGTTTGTTAATGTAGATTCATCTGTTGCAATAACTGTGCCCCTGTTTGGGGTGTTGATAATGTGTGAGAGACATGTGCATGGAGGCAGCAGGTATCAGGATATCTCTGTATCTTCTCAATTCTGCTGTGAAACTAAAACTGCTCTGAAAAATGGTCTTCTTTAACAGCCCATTAAAATGATGACATCACTCTCACTTGAGCTCTTAGCTATAGCTACTGTTGATGAGCTTCAGTCAAAGAACAAAAGGGCCTCGTGAGAAAATGGAAAAACCTGTACAATGAAGGAATATGCCAACACCAAATTCCATCAGAGTCTTTTTCACTTTTCCATATAATTGTGGCTCAGTGGCTTAAGCTCTGGGGTTAAGAGTACAGTTCTCTCTTCCTCTGAAAAGTAACAAGGTCACCTTGTTCTTATCACTTAATTTCACTGACTCTCAGTAACTCCAAATTGCAATAATACCTGTGAATCACATAGAGATTTTAAGGACTGACACCTTTTTTTCCAAATTACTTGGGGACTGGAGGATGAAGCATTTTCTCAACACGAAGTGTAAGTACAGCAGGATTGACCTTTTTTAAGCTGGAACTGTTTCTTTCTCTTTGCAGATCCTAGATCGCTGATGCTCAGAGCAGAACAGTTACCTCTCTGATGTCGCACAGCCTGTCAGTGCCAGTCTCAGCACGAATAGCTGGATCTCCTGATGCACCTCTTCTGGAATTTTTCTGGGAAAGCCAAGCTAGACCTGGCGGGCTTTTGAGGGAAAATGGCAAGCACACAAAGAGCAAACAGGACCGATGTATTCATCAGGCTTAAAGAATGCAGCTCTCCAAAAATAGCATTTTTCCAGACTTCCCAACATTGATTTCTACCCAGTAACATGGAAATAGTGAACTTTTCCTTTCCCTCATTAAAGGGGCACTGGGTAGGGTCAGAGAAAAGCTGATTTGAGGTCTCCAATTCGGTAACCAAACCCTAGTCTTTAATTGCAACCTCTTCATGGGGGTATCCCTTGTTGCCTGTGGCAGGAAGATACCTTTGGTTGGGTCATGAATTCTGATTTCTTTTCTTAACCTGAAGTTGTGAGCATCTCCTACAAATACAATTTTAATATAATTGGTTTCGGAGCAACCAGGAGCCTTTTAATTACCCTCGGAAAGATACTTAGACAACAGCTTGCTATTAGGTTAAAGAGTGTCAGCATCTGCACTGTAAACAGTTACAGGTTTATTACACTTTGCAAACCAACATTTATCTTCTATTATTTTTTCTCTAAAGACCCTCTTCAAGGGTTCATCTCCAATTGAATGGGCAAAGTGGGCAGCATGCCAGCTGGAACACCGTCTTTTCTTCTGTTTATTCCCCTCAACACTGGAGCCTAGGTACTTCAGACAGCATGCTAAACCCGTGGGACACTGTGTGATAATTTAGGAGATTACGCAGCCAGCAGATCCTCAGGCAGGCAGGTCCCCTCCTCTCCCCTGGTGTCTCACGCCTGGCCATTTCACTGCTCATTAGCCCCCTTTTCCAGACAGTGAGCAGGAAAAACAAAAGGAGATGGAATTCAAGCCCATTCGTTTGCTCCCTATTAACTGCTCTGGTTACCAGTTTAGTGAGGGAGCAGGCGAAAACGATTAATTAATATAAGGTTTGAGCTCTATCTCTACAGCTCATTTGTTTGAGCTCGTTCTTTTTCCTGAGCTCACCCATACAACAGAATGTTCTGGTCCTGGGGCTCTGCTAAGAGAGTAGTGGTGATTGTGTCAGCCAGAAGAAAAGTGATCATGGCAAACACCTGAGAAAGAAGACTGACATCAGATTTCCCTCATAAAGAAATCCAAACTTAGGTGGGTGTGGTGGAATACCCTTGTACTCCCCCAGCATTTGGGAGGCTGAGGCTGGAGGATCAACAATTGGAGGCCACCCTGGGCTACATAGTGAGATCCTGTGGAAGGAAGAAAGGAAGGAAGGAAAAAAGGCAGGAAAGAATGGAGGCAAGAAGAAAGGAAAGCAGGAAGGAAGGAAAAAAGGAATGGAGGAAAGAAGGAATGGAGGCTTCCTAACTTCATGTTATCTCATATTACATTTTAGAAGTTTTTCATGAAATTATAAAATAAAATATCTTGTGGTTTCTTGCTGTTAGGTGCTGTCGAGTCAGTGTCTGACTCATAGCGAACCTATGTACAACAGATTAAACACGATTGCTAGTGATTCTCTGCTATTCATAGGGTTTTCAATGGCTGATTTTTTTGGGAGTGGGTTGCCAGGTCTTTCTCCCAAGGCTACAGCACTTGGTGTTCCCAGGCAGTCTCCCATCCAACTACTAACCAGGCCTGACCCTGCTTAGCTTCCGAGATCTGACAGGATCAGAAGCCACAAAGTATGCCTGCAGGCATCTTATGGCTAGTAAAATCTAAAATAGGTGCTTGTTGATCTATTCCACTTACAGAAACCATATTATAGAAAGTCATACTTGTAGAAATAATAAATCTTAATAATGCTATCAGGAAAACTGACTTTTAATGACAGAGAATTTACACAAGATATTAAGCAAACATTGCAGCCAGCTAATCCAGGCTGTTAAATAAACAATTAATAGTGATCATGCAAGATAAACCCTCCAGAGAGAAGAACTAAAAGTTTGGACTTTTCAAAGTGGATATTTACCCACAGATAGAGAAAAATATATATTACATTTAAAGAAACAGACAGGCTATGTCTTCCTCTAGACAAAAAGATTCTTGTCTCACACTTTAATATTTGTTGGTTTATTCAAAACATTTTAATATTTCATCAGAAAATTCTCCATCTAATCATGTGGTTTTTCTATTATAGCCAAGTGTATACTAGAGGCTGAAAGCTTTTATGGAAGGAACACAGCTCAGATCTTTGGAAAACATAATAAGATATGTAATTTACTGAAATTCACTTTATTATCAAATTTACAAGAAGATATCTGAGGCATGAAATGAGGTCTCCCTACACATATGATCCAGGCTCGGCTTCCTTAAGTCATCTCATCCAAAACTGAAGAACAAATCACACACACAGCATAGGGAAATTGAGAGACCAGACTGGAGTAGAAGCTAGCTGGCTCCCTCCTGCCTTGCCACCCAGCAACTGTGAGATATGGGACAAGCTACCCTCCCTCCCTAGGCCTCTGCAACAAATGGTCTCAAAATTTCTTCAAACTCTTAACTTGGGTTGGAGTCTATGGGATAAAGGTCTGGGTCAGATCAGAAAAAAAAAAAGAAAAACAGAAAAGCTCAAATGAGTTGAAGATATGCAGATTCAAAGTTTAGCCGAGGATATGTATGGTACTAACATGACAGACCCAGGGCCAGATGCCTCTAATTTACTGGGGGGGGCGGGGGGGGTCACACTCAGTCCAGAGTGTGGAGCCCTGTACTACTGTTTTACGAATTTTGTAATATCACCCAGACATAACTAAACTCTAAAACCTCTTTTGCAAAAGGGATTTTCGAGCCACAATGCCAATCTAACAACTACCCAATGGGGATAGATATTTTTAGTGGCTGAAACACTCCTTGTAGCTATTTAGAGTGTCTGTTCTTGTTATTAAGGTAACTAGAGCCCTGAACCAGTCATCAAAATGCTGCCCAGTGAGTACAGAATTAGTTAGAACTGAGCTAGTGCTGAGGGAGGAAGGAATGGCATGGGGAACTTCGAAGGTCAGATTAAAGAAAGTGTTCTTAACCAAGGGTCTCAGATGTAGGCCTGGGATTCAAGGATCTGTGGCCCTGCTGAAATGCTATACTAAATTGCACATGGAGGTGGCCCTGTGCATTTTTCTAAGAAGAGTTTCTAAAGAAGTTATTAGTTACTCCAATGAGTCTGTGATCACCAACCCACTCGGGAACAACTGGGACATCCTGAAGAATAGCCACAGAACAGCAAGGGAGGAGTCCAAGGCATCTCAAGAGTCTGAAATCAGGCCAGAGCTGAGTCACAGGGTGAAGAGCCTCCAGGTCAGGAAGGAAGGGGCAAGCAGTGGTCTGGTCCAGGCCAGGTAGGATGCCACAGGACTGACTTCAAGGATCCCTCCCTATGAGGGCCAGGTCCCTAGGTCAGCCACAATGCTTCAGGGACCTCCAAAAGAGGTTTTGCTCACATGTGGAGATGCCAGCCCTGCCAGCTCACCAGTGCAGGGCTCATGTAAATTCCACTGAATGGAATATCCGATTCCGCAGAACTGCTCATGAACAGGAAGGAGTCATTCAGACTAGGCTGCATTCACCACAAGTTCAATCTAGCTCACCCCAACCCCCTGACTGAGCAGTCTCCTCTATGTCCTCTTTCCTCAAGTCCATCCTTTGACTTTTCTATGGGCAGAGGAGAAACTATGGAAAAGTATATAGATGTTAACCTCTGGGGGCCAGCAGAAACACGTGTGAGTATTATCTCACAGCCTGCTTTGGTCAGAGTAGATGGTTGGCACGTTGGGCTAAGATGGCCATTTAAATTTAAAGTTTAATTAAAATGTAACTTAATTTAAAATTCACTTCTTTAAGCTGGGTGCTTTTGTGCATGCCGATGATCCCAGCAACTCAGGAGGCTGAGGCAGGAGGATTGCAAAGTTGAGGTCAGATGCAGCCTGTGCAACTCAGCATGACTTTGTCACAAAATACAAAAATGTTGGGTAGGGAGGGCTGGAAGTGTAGCTCAGTGGTAGAGCAACATGGGTTCATTCCCCAGTACCACAAAAAAATCACTTCTTTAATCCCACAAGCCACATTTCAAGTACTCAATAGCCCATGTAGGTAATGACTATTTTACTAGACAACATGTTTCAAGAACATTTGCAGCATCTCAGGAAGTTCTTGTCTATATAACCCAGCACTAAACTCTATGACGCAAAAAGTAATTCCAATAGTGACTGAGAAAAAGGAAGAGCCCAAAGTGAGCAGAAATCACTGTAAAGAGCTTCATGGAGGACCTGGACTTAAGAGCCTCAGAGAATGAGGCCAAAGCATGGGAAAGAGCAGCCACAATAGGAGCAAAAGTAAGAACAAGGAGGAGAAAATATGCAAAGGCCTACATGGAGCCCTGTGCATGTTCATTATGGATGTATGTTGAAAGAAGGAAGGAAAGAATGGCTGGAAACAAGGAAAGAATGAAGCGTGGTCCCTGGGCACTGTGGTACTCGCCTGTAATCCCAGCAACTCAGGAGGCAGAGGCAGGAGGATCTCGAGTTCAAGGCCAGAGGCAGGCTGCACAACTTGGCAAGACCCTGATGCAAAATAAAAACTGGACTGGGGGTGCAGCTCAGTGGCAGATCCCTTGCAAAGTACACACAAGACCCCAGGTTCAACCCTCAAGTAACACCAACAAAATAATAATAATAATAATAATAATAATATAGAATGAATGGTGGAAGAAGATTGCATAGGAATTTCAGTATTTGGCACAGCAATGTAGGCATGACAATAATAGCTACTAATATATGCTATCACTTTTTAATTCTTATAGTGCTTCAAGGTTTGTATCCAAAGATTTATATACATTATTAAATATAAATTATTAATTTTACCCCTCACAGCAACTGGAGGTAATTGTTTTTAACTGTATGATAAGAATGACAAAAACTGACATTTGGCAAGTCTAGGTCACATAACATGGAAATAGTGAACTATGATTCAAACCAATACCTTTACCACCAACATCTTCAACTTCCTCTTGCATCTCCCCCTGCCTGTCCTCCAAACATCTTTCTTTTCTATTGGGAAAAGGTTTTGCCACCACTCTTTTTAGTATAAAACCACAACTTCCTAGGTATGTCTCCCAAAAATCCCTTTACATTTTTCTAATGCTTGAGGAGTCTGCAGCCCTAATACCCTGGCATCTGATCTTGTCTGATTTCGGAAGCTAAGCAGGGTCAGCCTGGGTAGTCCTTGGATGAAAGACTGCCTGGAAGTACTATGTGTTTCAGGCTAGGGAGAAGGACCTGGCAATCCACTCCGGAAACAATCAGCTATTGAAAACTCTGTGAATAGCAGAGAAACACTGACATAGTGCCGGGCATGGCACAGCGTCAGGGAGTGTTTCATTCTGTTGTACATGGGGCCACTGAGTCGAACATGACTCAACAGCACCTAACAACCACAACAACAATGCTTGAAGAAAATATGCTCTTAACAAGGACTTCTTAATAGGTTAGAATACACAGAAAGAACAGGAATATGGCAGGAAAGCGATTGGAAAATCACAGGGATTGGTCCCATGATTTAGGTAAGAGGTGTCTAGAAAAAGAAGCTGCTGTATTCAAGGCCTTACCAAGTTTTCAATCTATAACAATGCCAAAAGTTGTGTCCCTGACTTCAGAGCTCCATCTGTCATTGGGTGTACAGGACATTGTACCTGGCTCTGTGGGATTCTCTCATCTCTCATTCCTCCAAAAAACTTGCTTGCTGCCCTCTTCTGTAGGTTCCAGAGTTTGCACATATGGACCCTTCCCCATTTTTAATCATGAGTACAATTTGAGCTGGCTGCTCTCTGGGGTGGACCTGTAACCACAGATTGGAACAAAAGGCTTCCCACAGGAGAGGTTAACAGGCTTTTCCATGTCATTGTGCTTTTTCTATAAAAATAGAATACTTTCCTAAGTTAACAAAGCATAACAATTCATCTCAAATTATTATAGATAAAAATTGATTATAGCATTTAGAGCAAGACTTAAGGTAATACATATGTCTCATTTTCTACCTTTAGCAGTAATCATTCACTGCTTAATCTCATGTTGGCATTTGCTCATCCTTTAAACTAGCATTCATCCTGTGTCTTTCCTTGGAGTTAAAATCCTGTGTGGGGTTGACACTTGGCTCTTTTTCTTTAGGGCATTAGATTCTGGCATCAACAAACATTCCATGTGATTTCTCTCCAGCTTTGCAATTTTGGCTACCATCCCATGGCTTATCACTGGGAAGGTACATGATGCGGTCCTAGCATTCTAGTTAATAGTCCTGCTATGTAATTGTGCTGCTCATCTACTTAAGAGATACTGACCTCTACTCCACACTATTGCCAACAGCCAAGAAGAGAAGATGATTAGAGCCCAGCCACACAATATCTGTGGTGTCTTACACACACATACACACACACACACACACACACACACACACACACACACACGCAGAGGTTTTTCTGCTTTTCTAGTAAGAAGGGTGTGATCTGACAGAAGAAAACGTCCTTTTCCAAAGAACCGGTCCTTCTTTCCATGACATTCAACTATCTATTATTTATTGCTTATTTATTTAATAAGGACTAAAGACCTCATAGCCTGCAGCCATAGCACTGTGGCCTCTGATCCCATCAGATCTCCAAAGCTAAGCAGGGTCAGGCCTGGTTAGTACTTGGATGGGAGATCAACTGGAAACACCAGATACTGCAGGCTTGGGAGAAGGACCCAGCAACTCACTCCCAAAAAACAATCAGTCATTGAAAACCCCATGAATAGCAGAGAAGCAGTAACAATACTGTTTTGCCTGTTGTATGTAGGGTTGCTATGAGTTGGAGACCAACTTGATGGCACCTAACAACAATAAACAACAAAGACTTTATCAGGAGAAGGATGTGGCAGCCCACTCCCAAAACAATCCTGAAACAATCAGCCATTGAAAACCCTTTGAGGATCGCCATGAGCAATAGGTGACTTGAAGGCACCTAATAGTAACACAACACAAAGACCTTGTAGGGCTGGGTTTAGCTCAGTTGGTAGAGCACCACCCTGCACTCTCTGAGGACCTGAGTTTGATTCCCAGCACTGCAAAGATGGGAAAAGAACATGGCAATCCACTCCTGAAGCAATCCTGGAACAATCAGCCACTAAAAACCCTATGAGGGTCACTATGAGTTGGACCTGACTTGAAGGCACCTCAAAACAACAAAAACCTTGAGGTCATTCATAATCCTATTCTATCTACTTCCCAATATTTAAACAAAACATCATATTTTTAAATGAAGACTGAAATTTTTTAAAATACTTTTATAAAATAAAATATTTTTATAGGTTGTCAGATATAAAACATCCTATTCTTATGTACAAAAGTAGAGCTCAAATTTGTACATCACGGGAATCTGTTTTTCCTAAATACTGTGAGGAAAGATGCTCTTAAAACAGAATAAAAACCACAGAGGATGCCAAATCCTGGCTGGTAAGTGTGGGAGAGTGTTAAAGTTAAAACTCATCATATTGTAACCACCAGGGCAAAGAGTGGTTCAAGCAACAATCATCAATGTTTGCTAAATCTTGAGGGAAATGTTGATGAGGAGGATTTCTGCATGGTCTTAAAGGGTCTCCTTGATATGGGTGATCACCAATGAGAGGTAGATGGACTATGTGTGCCTCCAGATGTAATGCTGGCTAAAGATTATGCATGGAATGCATAACTTGAGCCTAACTACAACGGAACATCAGAAAAACCTAAAATGAAGAACATTCTTAAAAAAAAAAAAAACCCTAATTTTACAAAAATGCCAATGTATTCAAAGCCAAAAAAAAAAAAAAAAAGCTATCAAAATGTTGCAGATTAAAGGAGACCAAAGAGACATAAAAACAAAGGAAAGTACTTGATCCTAGGTCTATCATGAGGGAGGGAATAAAGAGTAGAAAGGACACTATTGGCTCAAGTGGAAAAAAGTTGCAATTAGATCAAAATATCGTATCACTGTTAAACTTAATGAAGTTAATGATGGTATTATGGTTAAGAAGCTATTTGGCGATAAAGAGCCGCCAAATTTAAATTGCTCAGAAAGAAAGTATACAAGTGTATGTATGTATTATGGGAGAAGGACATGGCAATCCACTTCCAAAGCAATCCCAAAATAATCAGCCACTGAAAACCCTGTGAATAGCAGAGAAGCACTGACATAGTGCCTGGCATGGCACAGTATCGGAGAGTGTTTTGTTCTGTCATATAGAGGGTCACTATGAGTTGGACCCAACTCACTGGCACCTAACAACAACAACAACATGTATGAGTTAGAGAGAGTGCATGAACACATGCAAATGATAAAGCAAATCCAGCAAAATGTTAACAACAGATGAATAGGGAGAATGACCATACGGGTATTCTACAGTCTAATCTATTCTTACAACTTTTCTGTGCATTTGAAGTTATTTCCAAATAAAAACTTAGCAACAACAGACACACACACACAC
>VMDO01022542.1:0-33299 GCA_007922755.1 Pedetes capensis | reverse complement strand
GTCCTTTTTCCTACACAAATATCCCATTGAACCTCTCTAGTGAATTTTTCATTTTAATTATTATAGCATTCAATGCAATAATGTCTGTTGTTTTTTTAAAAAAAATCTCTTGTTACTGAATTGTGTAATTTATAAGACATTGTTCTCATACTTTAATTTTATACATAAGCTCTCCTTTAGTTTTTTGAACATATTTATAACAGCCAATTTAAAGTTTTTGTCTTATAAGTCTAATATCTGAGCTTCTTCAGATTTATGACTTTTTCCCCTATGTATATTCCATACTTTCCTGTTCTTTGTGTGTCTCATAATTTCTGTTTTAAATTAAGCACTTTAAACAATATGATTGCCAAATCTGGAAATAAGACACCCCATCTCCAGGACTGTCATTGTAGTTGGTGCTGTTGTTGTTGTTATTTGTTTATTTAGTGGATTTTTCTGGATTAATACTATAAAGTCCATTTTATTTGTTATCTGCAGTCACTTCCATGTCTTCTTCTTTAGCTTAGTGTTCAGCTAACAATTGAAAAATTACTTCCTTAAATATATTGAACAAATAAGTAAGTGTTCTATCATTTGCCAAGAAAATCTGTGGATCTTGCTTTCAAAACTCCAGCAACTTAAAACCCTCCCTTATCCATCACTTCATTCTTATGTAGGAACTCAGGGCCCACCAGAGGCAATGGCCTGATTGGATATTTCCTGGGAATGCACCCAGCCCTGAGCATATACTTGGCCTTCTAGATTCCCAGTATATTTTGGAGCTATGGACATCTCATTCACCATAAATTTATTTCAAGTTTTGGGCAAGCCCCTTATTTGCTACAACTGAAAACACATCATCAGACATCTGCAATGTTAAACAATTGTCACTGATTCTTTTTGAGAAAGTCCTTATAGACAGACTTTTCTTCTGTGAATGAGCAAAGTCAAGTAAAATCCAGTCTTGCAGTTACAGCTTTTCTAAGAGTTGCCAGACAAATCAAATAGTGATAGTTCTGTGACAGTGGGGATTTTGAGACATGAAGGAATCTACTAGAGGAATTAAAATATTCTAAAACTAATTTATGGTGATGGTAGTAAACTCAGAGTGTTATCTAAAATCACTGAAGTATATACATGAAATGAGTGAATTTTATGATATGTAAAATATAATAACAATGCTTAAAACTACCTAGGTTAGCTATGAAAAGATATAAATATATAACTTCCAAAATTATTAGGAAAATTAACTATGGAATGAAAAAATGGTTTTTAATCAATCCATGTAAGGCAAAAAACAATAGAAAAGGAAACATAAACAGGATGGGTTCAGAAGCTGGGAACAGTAGTGCATACCTTTAATTCTAGTGTTTGGGAATCTGAGTCAGAAGGATTGAGAATTTGAGGCCAGCCTGGGCTACATAGTAAGTTCAAGGCCAGCTTGAGCCTGTGTAAATGATACTCTATCTTAAAATTAAGGGAAAAGGAAAGGTTCTAAATTAAGAAGGTTTTGCAATACCATGAGGTGTGGAAAAGTGATCAAAAAAGATAATGACATGTCAAAAGGATTCTGACACCAACTCAAATGAAGCTCCAAATTTGGGCTCCCAATATCCAAATCCGAGGTAATTAAAATTTGAGTAAGAAAAAAAAGCAAAACAAATGTTCATTAATCAATCCTGACATAAATAATAGAATCAACAAAAAGTAAGGGGATATATACAAAAATATTACCATAAAAAGACAAGTAAATGGTAGAGAAGTCTTTGATGGGGGGTGGGAAGGGGGGAGGAAGTGTACAAGAGGGTAAGGGGGAACCTATATGAATAATGTACAACAAAATGCATATATGGAAATGTCACAATGAAAAGCATGTCGGAATGAATCACATTAAGGTGTACATTAAAAAATTTCAATAAAAAAGTAAGGGGAAACGGAAAGCTTTTATTTATAGTAGAAATCCAAGTAATAAATGTATACACAATGATGGAAATAGGAAACCATCATTTCACAAACACCACAGGAATAATTATTTCTGGAAAGGATTCTTAATGGATGCTGAAATAAACGGGCATAAGATGAGGAACAAGATACTTAAACAGTCTCAAAGTATTTTACAAGATATGTATTAATTATAAAAGGAAAAGCTCAGTAGAGAAACCTAGAAGACACCATCTTAACCAAGTGATCAAAATAATTAGGCATATGTAACCTCTAATAATGATACACTGAGAAGGGCATAACCTCACTTCTATGGAATTCTGGAGTGAGAGGGTCTAACAAATATAAGGAATCTCAGAAGGAGAAAATGGACAGATGAAACTGAAAGAGGCAATACCAAGAGAAATAATGGCAAGTGTGGGACATGCACCTCCCGGTCCAGCCCAGATGTTCCCATGGCACTGCTGCATACACAGATACTAAACACAATTCACTCAGGACCCTCAGGTGAGGGGCACGGACTCCTGCGGCCCTAGGGACACTGGTGGAGATGGGAGAAAGGGAAAGCCTCAGGCGCTTTTGCCTTCCAGGGGCAAACACCTGTGTTGGTGGTCTTGGTGGTCACGAGGAGACAGTTCTTGCTTCATTGGTGATCAGATGGAGAGAAGGTTCTTTCCTTGTTGATGGTCACAGTGGGAGAGCATTCTTTCCTCACCAAAGGTCCAGTGGAGAAAGCAGGAAAGCTGTTTCCTCATTGGTGGTCCAGGCAAGAAGGGGGTCTTTCCTTGTTGGTGGTCGAAGATCCGGGCCAAAAAGACCAAGCTGTTTCCTTGCCGATGGTCCGGGCGAGAAGAAGGCGAAAAGGTCTTACTTAGCTGATGGTCTGGGCGAAAATCGATGGAGCTGCCTCAGCACAGCTCCTTATTTAGCTTGCCCATGGAATGGCCTGAGCCAATCAGCTGAGTCCAATTGTCCAATCAGGTTTGGGGGATTTGTGAAGGGTTTTATACAAACATGCAACCAAGTTACTTTCATTTTCCCTAGATTTCTAATTTACAAACCAGATATTCAAAAGCAGTTTTCCCAGTTTAGGTTTTTTGGTTTTTTGTGGTTTTTTTTGCCAATTTCCTCCCAATTTTTCCCTACAGCAAGGATTACCTAGTTGTGAAAATGGCAGGCCAGGCTACTGAAAACAAGGTAAAAAATATAAAGTATACAACACACACACAATCTATCATCTAACTATTTTTTATATGTGCGTGTGTGTGTGTGTGTGTGTGTTCTCTGTGTGCTTGTGTGTATATGTATGCAAGCAAAAATCTGAAAATACTGAAAAGCACAAAAGATAGATAGTTGGGAAATTGCCAGGCTATTTTTTGGCAAAAGGAAGACTGAGTGGAAGATAAAGCAAAGCCTGAATCTAAGGAGGTAAGGAGGATATCAAGACGTCAGAGGCTTTTGCCTCGAGAGATTTTGGCCACAATCACATCTCGGATTCTGTTCAATGGTAAGGGTAATGGAAGTAAAGGCTCAGCTCCCCTTTCTGAGTGGGAGAGCCAGAAGACACCCTCCTCACAACTCTAGTGGTTGGTACCATCAAGGTAATGGCAAATAAAAACTAACCACTTTCCTTAAACCCCAGGGGTGTATGTTGTCACTGTTGTAAGGTGCTGTCGAGTCAGGTCTAACTGATAGCAACCTTATGTACAACAGAATGAAACACTCCCCAGCACTGTGCCATGCACATAATCTTTAAGTTTAAGCCCATTGTTGCACCTACTGTGTCAATCCACCCAGTTGAGGGGCTTCCTTTTCTTCATTGATTTGCCACTCTCCCAAACATGATGTCCTTCTCAAGGGATCGGTCCCTCCTGACAACATGTCCAAAATATCTAAGACATAATCTAGTCATCCTTGCTTCCAAGAGTGCTTGGTTGCACTTCATCTAGGACAGAGCTGTTGTTCTTTTGGCAGTTCATGGTATATTCAATATTCATCTCCAGCACCATAACTCAAAAACATCAATTCTTCTATCTCTCTTATTCATTGTCCAGCTTTCACAAACATGATGAAACTGAAAATATCATGGCTTGAGTCAAATGCACCTTTGTCTTTAAATGAAATATCTTTACTTTTGAACACTTTAAAGAGGTCTTTTGCAATGGCTTTTCCCAATGTAATGCGTCTTTTGATTTTTTTGACTGCTGCTTCCATGGGTATTGATTGTAGAACCAATTAAAACAAAATCTTGGACAACTCAATCTTTTCTCTATTTACCATGAAGTTGCTTACTGACCCAATTGCAAGGATTTTTGTTTTCTTGATGTTGAGGCACAACCATGCTGAAGGTTGTGTTCTTTGATCTTCAGCAAGTTTCTCAAATCCTTTTCATTTTCAGCAAGGAAAGTTGTGTCAGCTCCATAATGCAGGCTGTTAATGAGTCTTTCTCTAATCTTGATGTCACGTTCTTGTTCACAAAGTTCAACTTCTCAGATTATTTGTTCAGCATAGAGATCGAAGAGGTATGGTGAAGGAATACAGCCCTGACACACACTCTTCCTGACTTTGAACCAAGCAGTGTTTCCTTGTTCTGTTCAAACAACTCTCTCCTGATCCATGTGCAGATCACATATGAGTACAATTAAGTGTTCTGGTACTCCCATTCTTTGGAATGTTATCCATAATTTATTATGAGTCACACAGTCAAATGCCTTTTCATAGTCCTGCTTTCATCCAATATCCATCTAACTTGTTTCCATACCTTCTTCTGAATCTGGCTTGACATTGTGGTAAGTCTTTGTCAATATACTGCTGCAGTGTCCTTTTGAATGATCTTTAGCAAAATTTTACTTGTGAATGATACTAATGATATAATTCGATAATTTCCACAGTCTTTCTTCCCTTTTGGTTTTCTACTTACAGTTCCTTGCACATATTATAATATTTGACTTTGTCTTCTCAAGCTGCCTTTTGAAATCTTCTGTTTAGTTCTTTAACTTTGTTGTCTTCCTTTTATTTTAGCTGTTCAATGTTCAAGGGCAAGTTTCAGTTTCTTTTAACTTATTACCTGGTCTTTTCTTTTTTCCCTGTCTTTTTAATAACCTTTTTCTTTCCTCATGGATGATGTTTTTGATGTCATGCCACAATTCATCTGGACTTCTATCATTAGTGTCTAATGCATCAAATCTATTCTTGAAATGGTCTCTGAATTCAGGTGAGATATACTTAAGGTCATACCTTGACTCATACACTTTTTCTAAATTTCTTTAGTTTCAGTTTGAACTTGCATATGAGCAGTTCATGGTCTGATCCACAATCAGCACCTGGTCTTGTTCTGACTTCTGATATTGAGGTATAGGAGAGGCCACATTATATAGCTAACTCCTCTCTCATTCAAGAGCAAGGGCAAAGAAGACATCTTTACAGAAGTAACAGACTGAGAGCATTCACCACCTCATACTTTGACTAAAGAAGACCCTAGAGGATATATTCCTGGAAGAAAGGAAGTAATCTCAATTGAAAGTCTGAGGTGCAAAAAGGGATAAAAATCAGAGAAAATGGTAAATATGTAGGCAAATGTATATAAATATTGACCATATTAAATAGTAATAATAGTAATATCTAGTAGGGTTGAAAATTAAACTACCAAACAATTATATATAGGTTGTTGTTGTTGTTAGGTGCTGTCGAGTCAGGTCCAACTCATAGTGACCCCCACAGGGTTTTCAATGGCTGATTGTTTCGGGATTTCTTTGGGAGTTGAATTGACATGTCCTTCTCCCATTATGTATAGGTTGAGAGGAAAATAAAAAGAGATATCTAGAATGAGGGTAATGGTTTGATGAACTTCAGACTTTGATTAGATACAAGGTAACCAATAAAACAATAGAAATAGGATGTAACTTACAAAATTTATGAGGAAAATAGAATCATAGGCTGGGAGTGATGATACATACTTTTAATCCCAGCAATCAAGAGGCTGAGGCAGGAGGATCACGAGTTTGAGGCCAGAAGTAGCCTGCATAACTTAGCAAGGCTCTGACTCAAAAATGAAAAATAAAAAATGAAAAAACTAAAAAATAAAAATAAAAATGAAAAATGGGTCAGGCATGGTGGCACATGCCTGTCATCCCAGCAACTTGGGAGGCAGAGGCAGGAGAATCACAGGTTGAGTCCAGAAGCAGCCTGCATAACTTAGCAAGACACTGTGTCAAAATAAAAAAAAAAGTGTAAAAACTGGGCTGGGGTGTGGCTCAGTGGTAGAGCACTTGCAAAGCATATATGAGGCCATGGGGTTAACACTCCAGTACTGAAAAGTAAAATAATTAATAAAATAAAAAATGGGCTGGGGATGAAGACCACTGGTAGAGCCCTTGCAAAGTATATACAAGGCTCTGAGTTCAACTCCCAAGTACTGAAAAAATAAAATAAAATAAAATAATAAAAAGTCAATCTGAAAGTAATAAAAGACAAGAAAGGAGTGAAAAATCAGTAGAGTGGTTTCTGAAGAGGTTACATAAAATAAGATAGAAGATTTAAACCCCAATAAACCAATAGCTGCCTGCAGCCATAGCCCTGTGGCATCCGATCCCATCAGATCTCGGAAGCTAAGCAGGGTCGGGCCTGGTTAGTACTTGGATGGGAGACTGCCAGGGAATACCAGATACTGTAGGCTTGGGAGAAGGACCTAGCAACAGCCTCCCAAAAGTCAATCTGCCATTGAAAACCCTATGAACAGCAGAGAAGCACTGACAATAGTGCTTCACCTATTGTATACAGGGTCACTATGAGTCGGATACCGACTCGAAGGCACCTAACAACAACAACAAACCAGTAGCCACTTCAAAGGTAAATAGATTTACATGTTCCAGTTGAGATAAAAATTATCATAGATAAAACATCAATCAAAAACCAAAATAAAAGAGTGAAGTCTCAAATCTGATAAATGGATCTCCAATAATTTATAGTAAATATAATAGTTGTTGTCGTTAGGTGCTGTTGAGTAGGGTTGGACTCACAGTGATCGTCATAGGGTTTTCAATGGCTGATTGTTTCAGGATTGCTTCAGGAGTGGATTGCCATGTCCTTCTCCTATAAATATAATACTTAGTGGAGAATTAATGGAACCATCCAATTAAAGTCAGAACAAAATAAGGCTGCTTCTCTCTTCTGTCTCATTATTATACTAAAGGGCTTGATCTATGCAAAAAAAATCAAAAAAAGAATGGAAAAGAAAAAGAAACAAAGGGCATAGAATTAGAAAATAAAAGACAGAATTGTCATTATTAATTCAATATGATTTTTTCATATAGAATATCCAATAAAATCTATAGACAAGTTATTAGATTTAATAAGAGAATTCACCAGGGTTGTTGGATAAAGATCGGCATATAAAAATAGTTCTCCTACATGTATTAATAAGGGGTTAACTTCCAGAACATTAAAGAATTCCTAAAACAGCAATGACAACAAAAGACAATTAAAAATGGGCAAAGGACTTGAATAGATATTTCTCCAAAGAAGATATACAAGTGGCCAGTAAGTTCATGAAATGATGTTCAATATCATCCATTATTAGGGAAATGTTAGTCAAAACCACAATAAGACAAGAAGACACCACTACATACCCATGAGGGTAGTTTTTATTTTAAAAATGAAAAATAACAGGTGTTAACAAGGATGAGAAATTGGAACCCTTGTGCATTGTTTATTTTGTTAATTAGGTTTTGTATCACCATTACCAAAGTACCTGACAGAAAAAGATAAGGGAGGAAAGATTTCTTTGGCTCACAATTCAAAGGGTTTCAATCCATAGTGGAGGGAGGCGTGCAGGTAGGGCAGGTGGTGGTCCCATGTGGTGGGGCTCCTTGCATGACAGCAACAGGAAGCAGAGAGCTTGACTAAAGTAGGAGCCAAGTAACCTTAAAGGCCGGCCCACAGCTAGATCCCACCTCCCAAAGATCCACAGCCTCCAAAAACTGTGCCACCAGCTGGAGATAAAGTGTTCAACTACGAGTTTGGGGGGCCATTTTATATTCAAACTATAACACTAATGGAATTGTGAAATGGCGTAGCCACTGTGAAAACAGTTTGACAATTCTTCAAAAAGCTAAACATAGAGTTATATAATCCAACAATTCCACTTCTAGGTATTTACTGAAAAGCAGAATTGATCATTGGGTATGTTGGCATATGCCTATAATCACAACACTTATGAGGTTGAGACAGAGGAATCTGAAATTCAAGGCCACCTTAGGATACATAGAGAGACTCTGTCTCAAAAAACAAATAAAACAACAAAGAGCAAAATTGAAAGCAGAGATTCAGAACACATACTTGTACACCAATGGCATTACCAGCATTTTTCACAATTGCCAAAATGTAGAAATAAATCAAATGTCTGTCAACAGATGAAAGGATAAGCAAAATATGGTATACAAATACAATAGAATATTATATAAACTTAAAAAGGAATGGAATTCAGATAGATAGATAGATAGATAGATAGATAGATAGATAGATAGATAAGTAGATAGACCTATCTATCTATCTCAGTACTTCTCTGCTATTCATGGGGTTTTCAATGGCGGATTAATTTTTGGGAGTGGGTTGCTGAGTCTTTCTCCCAAGCCTACGGTATCTGGTACTCCCAGGCCATCTCCCATCCAAGTACTAACCAGGCCCGTCACTGCTTCGCTTCCAAGATCTGACAGGATCGGTCTTCACAGTGCTACGGCTAAAGGCTTTAAAAACATTATGCTAAGTAAAATAAGCCAAGCAAAGGGACAAATACTGTCTGTTTCCATTTATGTGAGATTCCTAGAATAGGCAAATTCATAAGGGCAGAAAGTAGAATAAAAATTGCTAGGGGATAGGGATGAGTTACAGAGGAATTATTGCTGAGTGGAGTTTCTGTGTGGAATGATTTTTTTTAGTCCTGGAGATGGATAGTGGTGATATTTGCACAACATATTCAGTAAACTTAAATCTTCTGAATTGTGTACTTTAAAATGGCTTAAATGGTAATTGGGCATGGAGGCACATGCCTGTAATTCCAGCAGTCTGGAGGCTGAGGTAGGAGGATCTCAGGTTTGAGGTCAGCCTAGGCTACATAATGAGACTACCTCAAACAGAAAAATAAAAGAAAATGGTTAAAATGATAAGCTTTATGTATATTTTACCACAATAAAAAAGACTAAGTAGTAGAATACTATCCAAGTAACCCTGCATTGTTTTCTGAGTAAACACAATATTTAAATTTTATTATAAAATAGTGATCCTATAACCAGTAATTAAAAAATTAAAGATGAACTTTTAGGAGGACCCAGAATTTATTTACTCATTTCCAGTAATGAGAAGAAAAAAGGAAATACCCACTGCATTAGTTTTCTATGCTATACAATCAATTATCATAAATTTAGGAGTTTAAACAATACACATTTAGCACAGCTCCCATGGGTCAGGGGTCTAGGCACAGCTTAGTGAGTCCTTGACTTAGGGTTTCACAGGCTACAATCAAGGTGTTGGTAGGGCCTGTGGTCTCATCTCAGGCTCATGATCTTAGGTCTTCTTCCAAGCTTAGATGGTTATTAGTAGAATTCAGTTGTTTGCTGTTATAGTACTGAGGCCCCTGTATTCTTTCTGAATATCAGCCAGGGACCCACCTTAACCAATTGAAACGCATCCTCCCTCAGGTCTTAGCTAAGTAGTCCTCTCAAAACATAGAAGCTTACTTCTTCAAAGCCATAAGGAGAATTTCACCCTACCAAAGTATGACAGGATCTCTTATGTAATGTAATAAATCACAGAAGTGACTATCCATTACCTTGGCCATATAATGTAATCCAACCAAGGAAATATTCATGCCCATACTCAATGGAGGGAGAAGGACCTGGCAATCCACTCCCAAGGCAATCCCGAAACAGCCATTGAAAACCCTATGAGGGTCGCTATGAGTCAGATACCGACTCGATGGCACCTAACAACAACAACAACAACATACTCAATGGAAGGGGATTATACTGGGGATTCACACCAGGTGGTGGAAATCTTGGATGCATCTTAGAATTCTGTCTACAGACTTAAGAATAAATACAACAAAATGGTGCAAAAAAATTTAAGGGAAATAGGAAACATTATTAAAGGATTACAAAAAAACTTACCTGAAAAAGTAAAATGCTAGAACAAGTTATTGGGTGGTATGACAGTATCATAAAGCTATTAACTCTCTTCAGTTAGTCTTTAAATTAAATTTCAGACCACAACAGTACTTTTTATGAAACTTGTCAAACTTCTAAAACACATATGAATGAGGTTAAATTGATAAGAGTTAATGCAATTCTAGACAAGAATAGGGGGAAGGTGATTTGTTTTCCCAGATATCAAAATTATTTTAAACCAAGATTCTGGTGCAAAAATAGACAGATCAATTACTGGAAGAGAATATAAAACCCAGAAACAGGTCCCTAGAACTTAGAATACTATAGAAGTCTTATTTCAAACACTGGAGAAAGGAAAAATATATGATAAATGGTATTGCAGCCACATATATTTTACAGCCCTGTGGCATCCGATCCCGTCAGATCTTGGAAGCTAAGCAGGGTCGGACCTGGTTAGTACCTGGATGGGAGACCGCCTGGGAACACCAGATGCTGCAGGCTTGGGAGAAGGACCCGGCAATCCCCTCCCAAAAATCAATCTGCCATTGAAAACCCTATGAACAGCAGAGAAGCACTGACAATAGTGTTTCTCCTGTTGTACAGAGGGTCGCTATGAGTCGGATACCGACTCGACGGCACCTAACAACAACAACATATTTTACATGGAAAAATAAAGATTGCTATGTTGTACCTTACACAGAAATAAATTCTAGGTTGACTAAACCTCTAAATGTGAAAAGAAAATTTTAAAACCTACTTGAAGAAAATATATGTGAATATGATATGACCTTGAAGTAGGAAATGTTTTCTTAATAGAAAATTATAAAAAGTCTAAACCATAGGGGAAAAATTAGTTTGACTTTATTAAAATTAAAACTGTTATCAAGTAAAAGCACCATAAACAGATTTATAAGACAGTTAAAAGTTTGGGGAAAGTTATTGGCAATACAAGTAAACAAAAAAACCTGATATTTAGAATTTATAAATGATTCCCACAACTCAGAAAGACAAAACTCAACTGAGAAGTAAAGTAAATGAAAAGACTTACAGAAATGGAAAATCAAATGAAATTATGCTCAAACTCACTAAATATCAAAAAAATCACAGTGATGAAATATCATTTCACATCCATCACATTGGCAAAATTTAAGTCTTCCAATGCAAGATAGGGGCTGGGATTTAGCTCAGCTGGTAGAGCGCTGCGCTGCAGTCTCTGAGGTCCCGAGTTCGATTCCCAGCACCGCAAAAATGGGAGAAGGGCCTGGCAATCCACTCCCAAGGCAATCCCGAAACAGTCAGCCATTGAAAACCCTATGAGGGTCGCTATGAGTCAGATATCGACTCGATGGCACCTAACAACAACAACAACAACAATGCAAGATATGTGAAATGTTGTTAGGTGCTGTCAAGTCGGGTCTGCTTCATAGTTGACCCCATGTACAACAGAACAAAACACTCTGGGACTCTGGGTCAGGCATAAGATCTTTTGTATGTGTAAGCCTATTGTTGCAGACACTGTGTCAATCCATCTACTTGAGGGTCTTCCTTTTTTTTTTTTTCATTGACCCACCACTCTCCCAAATATAATGTCCTTCTACAGAGATTGGTCCCTCCTGAAAACATGTCCAAAATATGTAAGACATAGTCTAGCCATCCTTATTTCCAAGGAGCACTCTGGTTGCATCTCTTCTAGGACACATCTGTTGGTTCTTTTGGCAGTCCATGATATATTCAATATTTGTCTTCAGCACCATAATTCAAAAGCATCAATTATTCCCGTATCTCTTATTCAATGTCCAGCTTTCACAACCATATGATATGACTGAAAATATCATGGCATGAGTCAGGTGCACCCTCATCTTCAATGAGACATCTTTACTCTTCAACACTTTAAAGAGGTTTTTTGCAATAGATTTTTCCCAATGCAATACATCTTTTGATTTTTTTAAACCAAGCAATATTTCCTTGTTCTATTTGAATGACTACCTCCTGGACCACGCACAGATTCCTCATGAGTACAATTAAGTGCTCTAATATTCCCATTCCCATTCTTCACAGTGTTGTCCATAATTTGTTATGATCCACACAGTCAAATGTGTCTGCATAATCAATAAAACATAGACATCTTTCTGGTATATGCTGCTTTTGGCTAATATACATCTGACATCAGCAGTGATGTCCCTGGTTCCATGCCCTTTTCTGAATCTGATTTGTTTTCTGGCAGTTCCTTGTTAATATACTGCTGCAGTCACTTTTGGATGATCTTTAGCAATATTTTAATTGCATGTGATATTAATGATATCATTAAACAATTTCCGCATTGGATTGGATTCCTTTTATTAGGAATAGGCACAAATATGGTTCTCTTCCAGTCAGTTGTCCAGGTAACTGTTTTCCAAATCTCTTGCCATAAATAAGTGAGCACCTCCAGTCTTGCATCTGTTTTTTTGAAACATCTCAATTGTTACTCCATAAATTCCTGGAGCTTTGTGTTTTGCCAGTTCCTTCAATGAGGCTTCCACTTTGTCCTTCAGTAACATTGGTTCCTGATCATATGGTACGTATTGAAATGGTTGGCTATCCACCAATTCTTGTTGGTATAATAACTCTGTGTATTCCTTCCATTTTCTTTTGATGTTTCCTGTGTCGTTTAATATTTTCCCTGTAGAATCTTTCACTATTGCCACTTGAGCCTTAAATTTTTCCTTCAATTCTTTAAGCTTGAGAAAAATAGACCTGTACTTCTCTTTTGGTTTTCTATATCCAGCTCTTTGCACATATCATTATATTTGATGTTGTCTTCTTCAGCTGCCCTTTGAAATCTTCTGTTTGGTTCTATAATTTTGTCATGTATTCCTTTTTCCTATTACTTTAGCTGCTCAATGTTCAAGGGCAAGTTTTAGAATCTCTTTTGACATGTAATTTGGTCTTTTCTTTTTCTTATCTTTTTAATAACCCTTTGCTTTCCTTATGAATGATGTCTTTGATATCATGCCACAATTCATCTGATCTTCAATTATTAGTGTCTAACACATCAAATCTGTTCTTGAGATGTTCTCTGAACTCATGTGGGATATAGTCAAGGTCATAATTTGGCTCTTGTACACTTGTTTTAATTTTCTTCAGTTTCATGTTGAACCAGCATATGATCCACAATCAGTACCTGCTCTTGCTCTCACTTTTGGTATGGAGCTTTTCCATCATCTTTTTTTCAAAAATGTAGTCAATTTTGTTCCTGTATGTTCCATCTGGTGAATTCCATGGATATAGTTGCCATTTATGTTGGTGAAAAAATGTATATGCAGTGAAAAGTTTGTTGCTCTGACAAAATTCTATTGCGCAATCCCCAGCATTGTTTCTGTCACCAAGGCCATATTTTACAACTACTGAGCCTTCTTTGTTTCCAATTTTTGTATTCCAGCCATCAGTAATTGTCAGTATATCCTGATTGCATATTCAATCAATTTCAGACTGCAGAAAAAAACATCCCTTTCTTCATTTGTAGCCTTAGTGGTGGGTACATAAATTTGAATAACAATCTTATTAACTGACCTTCCTTGTAAGTGTATGGATATTATTCTATCACTGACAGCACTGTAGAAACCCTCATGTACTGCTGGTGGAAGTACAAACTGAGAACCACTTTAGAGAGCAATTTGGCACTATTTACTAACATAAAAGGTGTATTTACCATATTGCTGAGTAATTTTGCTCCAAGTTACTTTCTCTAGAGAAACTCTCCAACATGTACACAAGGGGACTATACTAAGATGTTCATTTCAGGATTGTAATAGTATAAAATTGGATAATGTGCATATATCCTTCAATAAATGAATAGATAAAAATATGGTATAGATCTACAATCAAATACTATACAGAAGTTAAATGAATTGGATCTATGTACTATGAACATTTAAATGGAAATGGCAACTAATATATATTAAGTGGAAAAGCACAATAATATATATTAACATATATATTATACAGTAATATATACTAGATGTGTATATAGTCTAAAACTATCTATGTGAAGTTGAAAAGCACACCATGAAGTAGCTTATTGAATCTAGAGACATAAATGTGTGTAAATAGTATTAAAATATGAGCACTAAATTCACAATGGTGTTTTCCTTCATGTAGAAAGAAGGGAATAGTATTGATGGTGAGGGGACAAAGTGCTTCAACTTAATGACTTACAACAATCCCTTCTTATCTGCAAAGGATATGTTCCAAGACTCTTAGTGAATGCCAGAATTAATAGATAGTACCAAATCCTCTATATACTATGTTTTTTCCTATATGAATCACACTGTTGTCACATAGTACAAGAGTTAATCTGTCCTTCCATATTTTTATGCCCTGGTGCCTCCTTTACATCACTACTCTTGTGCTTTGGGGTCATTATTAAATAAAATATGGGTTACCTTGGGATGTGTGTATATATAAATATATAATATGTATATAAATATATAATACTGACTTTAAAAATAAAAAATAAAAATAGAAAATAAATAAAATAAAATAAAATATAAGTTACTTGAACACAAGCACTGTGAAATTGTGACAGCCCAATCTGATAATCAAGGTAGCTACTGAGTGACTAAGGGTTGGATAATATATACAGTGAGGACATGCTAGACAAAGGATGATTCATATTCCAAGCCAGCAGGAAAAGGATGGTGCTAGATTTCATCACACTACGCAGAACAGAATTGTTTATTTCTGGAATTTTCCTTTTAATATTTTCAGGCCACAGTTGACCATGGGTAACTGAAACCACAGAAAGCAAAGCTGTGGATGGGAGGGGGTGACTACTGTAATTTCTTTTATTACTTTAAAAAAACAGATTTGAAGTAAAAGTGACAAAATGTCAATATTCGAGGAGCCTGTGTAATTTGTATGGGTGTTTGCTACATTATTCTTTGTACTTTCATGTATTTTTTAAATTATAAATAAAATATGCCATGGAAGGCAAAATTAGAATTTCTTCCCAAATGATGCTGACAGAAAGGGTCACATTTTGCAGCCAATTTCAGAATGTTTTTGCTGAGCAGCAACCAAAAGTGTAAAGGGAGCAAAAGGAAAAGATGATATGCATAACCACTACACTGTTCCCATGGACACACTTCTCAAGTATTCTTTTCTATTTGCAAATCATATTTGCTCTTGCAAAGCTCAAAATGATATGATGAGATGACTAATATACCATTAATATTCCTGTGTGCTCTGTGAGGACAAAAATTCTAAGGCTCTGGGCAGCAAGTACATAAAATGTCAGATTTTATAGGAAGATAGCATATATATATGAAATTATTGAAAACTATCCATAGTAAAATAAATTTTAAAGGCATATTTGGTAGAGTATAAACCCTCTTATCTGATACAGCTAATGGGGAAGGACAATAAAGTGGGGAATAATAGATATAACACATTAATAAGTTAAATTTTTATGTCAAGTTAAAAACATATAAATGTGGGTCATTAAGCAATCTTTATTTAATATAAAGGCCTTTTCTTTGTATATGTGTCCACTGGTCTTTGGCCTCATTTTTCCTATGTAAGCCATATACATGGTACATTAGCTATGAGATAGTTCTTATTTCTTTAAAGTGGAACAAAAACAGCAAGGATTCTAAAGCAGTTTGAGATCAGAATCCTGTCAGAATTTCAAGTAACCTAATGTTTAATGAGGGCTGGTGTTTATCTCAGTTGGTAAAGTGCTGCTCCACACTCTCTGGGGCTCAATCCCCAGCACCACAAAAATTGGAGAAGGATATGGTAATCCACTCCACTCCCAAAGCAATCCTGAAACAACCTGCCATTGAAAACCCTATGAGGATTGCTATGAATCGGACCTAACTCAATGACACCTAACAACAACGTTTAATGATGTCAAATGTCTATATGTACTCTCCAATTAAAGATCATATCTTTTGCCTATTTTCTAATTGTATTGTCTATTTTCTTACTGTCAAGTTTTGAGATTTCTTTATAAATTTTGCATTTGTCTAACTTACATTTACTATGACCTCTTTTTTTGCACAATGTGTCACTGTGTAGTCCAGGCTGGCCTTAAACTGATGATCCTCCTGCCTCAGTCCCCCAATTACTGGGACTACAGGCTGGTGCCACCATGCCCAGCACTATAACCTCACTTTTTTAAACTGGATTTGCTTTTATCAAGTCTTTCCAAAGCATTCAATTTAGTTTCCATAGAAACTACAATTCTCATTTTTTTGCACTTGTATTTTATCATTTTTGTACTATTTTACTAAATTATGTTATTACAATTATGAGTGCAGTGGCATCAACACATGTGCAGATAACAACTGATTCTTAGCAAGCACACAATCTAATTCATGAAAGCATAAATGGGGCATATTTGACAGAAACCTACCAACTGTGAGGATTTCTTGTATTAGGATCATCATATAGTGTGACTCTATTGAAAGGCTGTAGAAAATCGATTAATCTAATGTTAATTAAGACAGCTTTGAGGCCAGGTGCAGTGACACAAGCTGAGTCAGGAGGATCACAAATTAGAGGCCAGAGGCAGCCTGCATAATTTAGTGAGACCCTGACTCAAAATTAAAAACAAAAAAGTGGCTTGGAGATGCAGCCCAGTGGTAGAGCACTTGCAAAGTATGAGGGAAATCCTAAAGTCAATCCCCATGTACTGCAAAAAAAAAAAAAAGATTTGAGCAGTCATACCACCTGCTGTGCCTGAGTGGCAGCAGCACCCTGCCTCTCAGAGACAAACAACCAAAGAGAAAGGAAGGAACAAAAGATCTACATAACAAACAGAAAACAAAAAAAATGTCAGCAGTTAAGTCCTTAGTATTAATAATTACTTTAAACATAAATAGATTAAATTATCCAATCAAAAACCATACAGTGACTGAATGGATAAAAAAATAAAGTCCAACCATATGCTCCTTAGAAGAGATACATTTTAGCATTAAGGATACACATAGGCTAAAAGTAAAGGAATGGAAGAAGATATTTCATGCAAATGGAGTGGCTATACTTAGATCAGATAAAATAGACTTCAAGTCAAAAGCTGTCACAAAAGACAAAGAAGGTCATTATTTAATGATGAGGGGCTCAATTTATCTACAGCACATAACAATTACAAACATATTTGCACCCAACATCAGAACATGTAAATATATAAAGAAAATATTAGTGGTCATGAAGGGAGAACTAGATTGCAATACAATAATAATAGGAGACTTTTATACCCCACTTTCGACAATAGACAGATGAACCAAACAGATGAAAATGAATAGGGGAATACCAAAATTGAAGTGCAGCTCAGAGAAAATGAACCTAACAGACACATACAGAACTTTCTAACTAACAGCAGTGAAAAATATATTTTTCTATAGTGCACATGGACCATTATCCAAGGTAGTCTATATGTTAGTTCACAAAACAAGTCTTAACAAATTTAAGAATATTGAAATCATATAAAATATTATTTCTGACCACAATGGTATGAAACTAGAAGTCAGTAACAGGAGGAACTTCAAAAACTCTAAATATGTGGAAATCAAACAACACACTCCAGAACACTAATGGATCGATGAAAATATTGAAAGGAAAATTATTAAATTTCTATAGACAAATGGAAATAGAAACACAAATACCAAAACCTATGGGATACAGCAAAACCAGTATTCATAAGTACATTTATAGGGGGAAGAAGATCCTATGTTAAAAAATAAAAAAAGCTGGATGCAGTGGTTCATTCCTGTAATCCCAGCTACTCAGTTGACCGAGATAGGAGGATCACAAGTTCAAGGCCAACCCAGGCAACATAGCAAAACTGCCTGGGGTAGAAGTAGCGGGGAGCTCAAATAAACAATTGCACCTAATTGTTCTTGTTGTTGTTAGATGCCATTGAGTCAGCTCCAACTCATAACGACACTTATAAGGTTTTCAATGGCTGACTGTTTCAGAAGTAAGTTGCCATGTCCTTCTCCTGTTTTTGCAGTGCCAGGAATTGAACTTAGGGCCTCAAAGGGTGTAGTGTGGCACTCTCCCAACTGAGCTAAACCCCAACCCCATTGCACCTAAAGGTACTAGAAAAGCAAGAACAATCTAAATCCAAAGTTAGTAGAAGGAAAGAAATAATAAAGACCAAAGAAGAAATAAATAGACATTTAAAAAATACAAAATATCATCAAAACAGAGTTGGTTTTTTGAAAAGATAAACGAAATCTAAAAACCTTTAGCCAAACAAGGAAAAAAAGAGAGATGACTCAAATAAAATTAGAGATGAAAAAAAGAGGCATTACAATTGATACTCAGAAATATAAAGAATCCATAAGAGACTATTTTATATGTCAACAAATTGGATATACTAGAAGGAAGTGGATGAATTCATGGACATATACAACAACCAAGATTGAATCATGAAGAAATACAAAATCTGGGCAAACTGAGAGAGACAGGTCAAGATGGTTGATTGATAACATCCTCCAAAAAACCTGGTGAAACAGGAGAACTAAAATAGTGATATATAGACTTCATATCAAACAGAGAAATAGCAAAAAGGAAAACAGAGATAAGAGAAAAAATCAGTGTGAGTTGAGTAGATAGTCTCTACTGCAGATAAAAAGTAGGAAAAAAAACACCACAGAAAGGCAGTACCTACTGCCAGAGCAGGAAAGAAAACTGAAAACCTAGCAGGTAATTAAGAGCTCCCTGCAATGCAGAGCAGACTGGTGACAAACAAAAACTGACCTCAGAATGGAGGCATGAGGAACATGCTACCACAGTGCCACAGGGAAACAGGCAAGTAGTACATAGGCAAGTGGGGTCTGAGAGACAGAGATTTGATCTTTTACACTCCCACCCCGGAATAGCCTTTGGCACGTAAAGAGCAGTGGCCTTCAGGTGTGTCTGAGAACTAACATCTAACTAAATAAACAAAGGTTGAGGTCAGCTGCAGTCTGCCCAGAGGGGTTGGTTGCTTCTGGGTTGAACCAGAAACGTGGAATTTCCAGGTGGCCTGCCTCGCCTCCAGCATTGTGCAATGGGCCTGGAATGAGTGAGCCTGGGGAATTGACTGTGGATGTGCCAGGCAGAAAGATTTGAACCCACATGGTAGGGAGGAAAGGATCCCAGGAACAGAGAGGCTTAGTGGGCTTAGGGAGTCAAAGAGCCCAGGATGACCTTGAAGTCCCGAATAATCTGCAAACAGAGCTCCTAACCCACCCAGAGGAGTGGGTCATAGCCAGGCACCCTCCCCAGAAGAACAGTCTTCCGAGGTTGCCCATCCACAGCGTGGGCCCAGGTTGCTGCCATGGACAACAAAGACCTAGCCAGCTAGGCTGTAACCACCCTGGGGAGAAAGAAGCAGGTGCCCAGTTGGGAGCCATGTAGCGCACCCAGTGGAGCAGCTTCTGGCGGGGCAGCTCCCAGGGTCCCAGTGACTCAGCAGACATGGGATAGTGACAGTGGGCCATGAGTGGGATCATCCTACAGGTGGTGTAGAAGGCACATGCCCGGTTTGAGAACTGAACTATAACTGTGTCACTGCATCTGCTGATAGGCAACATCCAGAGAGCTGGCAGGACTCACAAGGAAGCACGTGGCTGACACCTACACTGAACCAATCAGCGCTGATTTATCCATTTTTGGAGTAGTTTTTTTTTTTTTTTCTATTTCTTTTGTATGTTTCTATGTTTCTGACTTTCAGTTTCTTGGTTGTTACTGTTTTGTTGGTGTGCTTCTATGGTTTTTCTTTTTCTTTTTTAATCTATAAATCTTGGTAGGGGACAGAGTAATAAGGCTTTTGCTATATCCATCATGCAACTATTACATCGCTTTGGCTTATGCATTCATCAACCTACGTATTTTACAGGACTGTATTTCCCATGTATTCACTAGTTGCAGCATATATTTTGAGATTTTTCTCTCCCCCTTTTCCCCGCAATATTTTGTAAGCCTTCTGCCAGTTGTTGGGACAGGTACCTGTAGTATGTTATAAATGTTGTAAGCCCACTGATTCCTGTCCCTTCACTGATAGCAATTTCTAGGCTTATTAGTAAAGGAATAACAGCAAAGCATTTGGGCCTTATAGAGGGTGATAGAGGTCCTGAAAATTATTGGTTGTTCGGGACTACTTGGATGTCTGGAGTAAGGAAAGTTAACATAGAAGTCCCTGTCCGATTGGTAGGAAGACAAAGATATGTGCTTGTTCCACAAAAAAAGATGCCTTGATTATCTAGGCAGAAATTGTAATAAAAAAGATGTGAAGAACAATATAGGTCTTAAAGCACAGGATACTTCCTGGGTGGCTATAGGTTCAGAAATAGGACCATCAACACCCACAATAGAAATTCCCAACCAGAGAAGGGGTCTCTGAAATTTGAGGAAGTCAGAGTAGTTTGCCCCAGTATCAATAATAAAAGAAATTGTCCTACCTGCCACCATCATGGTTACCCGTGCCTCAGAAGTTGTGATGATCATTGAGGCATCTGGGCCTGGGCAGCCTCAGTCTTCAGCGCTGAGACCCAGGAGGTTGAAAGAGTCATGGCCATTTCCCTGTTGTGCCTGCAGAGTGGATGAGGACTGGCCCTACACAGCCTGTTAACAGTCTGACTTCCAATGTGGTCCCAGACAGATAGGACATGGCTTTGGGGGTGGCTTGGGATTATGGCACTGTTTTTCCCAGTGACCAGTTAGGCTGCATTTGAAACAAGATCCTGGAGGTTTGCATTGTGAACCCTTCTGTTGCCCCGGAGATGGAGCTTGGGCTGGTGAGCTCTTGATGAGGCCCTTGATGGCAGAGGCTACTTTCTGGAGTTCAGAGACTCTCTATTGTTTTTCTGCCTCATCATGATTTTAAAAACCTTAAAGGCCAGGCCTAGGAGTCCTCATTGTTGGGTTTGAGGGCCATTTTCTAGTTTCTAAAGCTTACATCTAATATCTGGGACAGACTGAGAGATAAACTTAAGATTAAGGACTAGAATCTGGCATTCTAGAATAGGGGTTTGGGAAGAGGTAGAGAATGTTAAGGGAGATAAGGTGTTAGAGCCAAAAAGGGTACCAGATCAGTTATGGGACAGCATAGAAGGGGAGGGTTGGGCTATGGGCTGAGGGTAGGGTGGGGGCTGGGATACCAAATGGGAAGGGAGTTGATCCAGAAGAAGAGCTGGAACAGAGGAGCTGGAACTGTAGGAGGAGGATGATCAGCAGGGTCAAAAGAGGAGAAAGAGTAAAGATCATTATCGTGGTTAGAAACTGAAGGCTTTTGCTGGACAAGGTATATCTGAGAAGGAGAGCAAGAGTCACAAAGGTCTGGTCATGTCCTGAGTGTGAAAAGGGCCTGGACATAAGGAACTTCAGGCCATTTTTTTTTTTCAGTTTTCTGCAGTAATTATCTACATCTGTTAAAATATTGAGATCAAAGGTTGGATCTCAAATCTTGGGCCAGGACCAAAGTCTGAAGGTTTTTCAAGAAATAGCCAAGCAGAGTAGTTCATGAAATAGATGATTGAGAATTACCCATAATGGGAAGCTTGATAATTGTCCAACTTGTCCTCAGTGCTCAGTGCCAGAAGAAAGGCATCCCCTTCTTGAGGCAGAAGGAATGGAGAGGGTCCACCAGACTAGGCATCCTTGAGTGGGGCCCATCACAGGCATGCATCACTGAATGGGATGGGTCCCAAGAGGCAAAGCCTCGCTAAGTCTCAGTGAGAGAGCACTTCAACCACTACTGGATTTCTTAAGGGACCTGGTCCCAGCTTATGGAGCATTCTGGAATGGAATGAGAGAGAGGGAGAAGAAACAAACTTGGCCCAATGGGGAAAGAATGTAAATTTAGCTGGTTTAGCTGATTCAAGCAAGGAAGGGCAAAGTCCCAATGTCCAGTGGGGTAAGATCACAATCAATCCAGTCCAAGAGGTTGTGGCCATTGCCTACAACCTCTGAGAGGTTGTGACTGCCTACAACCTCCCTGGTTTGGGCTCTATATGTTAGGTCTGAGGGGAGAGGGTGATCACACTATCACACTAGACCATATGTGAAGAAAACAGCTTTCATTATAAGCACCTCAGTGAAGGTGAGCTAGTCCTCCTAAGATGAGCAGCAGCCACCTGCCCAGGGGAGTTATTCTTATAGGGTCCTGGGGGTAGAGCAGAATAGATATAGGAGGAGGAAGTGGCAGTCTTTCACCTCAGGCACTGCTGCTCCAGGTGTTCCTCTTTCTGAGGTGGTTGAGTCACCTAGTTGCTCAAGATTGTTTATCTGTAGGTAACAGGTCATGGGGGTTGGGACCTTACATTTGCCATTGTGAGTGATTTGGAGTTTATCTCTTGTAGCCTTTAGAATAGGTTCTTTGCTGTCTAGATTTAGCATTCCATTTATAATGTGTTGTGGAGAGGATCCGTTCTGGTCTACCCTATTTGGGTGGAGTATTGGATGCTTCAGTTGTATAGGTATCTATTTCTTCCCTTAGTTTGGGGAAGTTCTCAGTTATTATCTCATTGAATTGATTTCCCACCCCTCTACTGTTATTTGAAGCTCCTTTGAGAACTCTCTGAATTTGTATGTTGTGTTTCTTCATTTTATGGAAGCCCTCTTGGAAGTATTGATCATACTACTTCATATTTCTTTCATAGCATCTGAGTAGATAAGATCCTCAGCTTTTTCTTCAGTATCAGAGATCCTGTATTCAGCTTCATTCAGGCTGGATAGTTAAGATTCTACTGTAATATTAAGTTGATTGACTTTGATTTGTAATTCCACCATTTCTGTTTGATTCTTCTTCAGGATCTCAATTTCTTTGCTGAAATCTTCTTCCAATATAGAGACTTTTTTGTCCAGTGTTTCAATTGTTCTCATTGTGGTGTCCTTGAGGTCTTTCAATATATTTGTAAGCAGAGTTCTAAAATCTTTTTATGGCATCTCTAAGAATTCAGTTGGGCTGGGATTTAGCTCAGCTGGTAGAGCGCTGCACTGCAGTCTCTGAGGTCCCGAGTTCAATTCCCAGCACCGCAAAAATGGGAGAAGGGCCTGGCAATCCACTCCCAAGGCAATCCCGAAATAGTCAGCCATTGAAAACCCTATGAGGGTCGCTATGAGTCGGATACTGACTCGACGACACCTAACAACAACAACAAGAATTCAGTTACTTTGAAATTATCCATTGAAGGGTGTTGGTCCATTGGGGCTTTGCATCCAGCCTAAACTTTCATGTTTTTTGTGTTTTTCTGTTGAGACTTGCCCATTACTTGATCTGGGAGCAAGGTCCAGCCAATGCAAGGGTATTAGAAATCTAATTTTGTAGCTGGGTGCAGTAGCACATGCCTGTAATCCCAGTGGCTCAGGAGGTAGAGGCAGAAGGATCATAAGTTCGAGATCAGAGGCAGTCTGCATAATTTAGTGAGATCCTGTCTCAAAAAAAGTAAAAAAAAAAAAGGGGGCTAGAGGTGCAGCTAAGTAGTACAGCACTTGCAAAGCATGCAAGCACAAGGCCCTTGGGTTCAACCCCAAGTACCACCAAATACAAAAAAAGAAGTCTAATTTTGTTTTTGACAAATAAACATACAAAGACAGCATAAAAAATCAAAACTCCAGAACCACTCAACCCTCTCAAAAATAAAGGGAAAATTATTAAACTCCAGAGCCAGTCAACCCACTCAGAAAATGAAAAAACAAAACCAGCAGCCCTGAACTGCTCAACTAACCCTGATTAATTCATACTATGTGAATGCCACCTAGTTCCTTAAGACTTCTGCATTGCTTCCATATGTTCCCAAACAGCTGTCCCGCCCTTTCTGGTCCCTCTGACTCATGAAGTGTCTGGCTTCCCATCACCTAGTCTCAAAGTATAGCACCATCAGTGGTGATTCCCTCTTCAGCCTGCTTGGGTGTTATGCACTTCCCCATTTGGGTGGACTTGGCTGGATTGTCAGACCTTCCCACCCCACCCTGCTCCTGAGGTTCATACCTGGGCCACTGTCCCCATTAGCTGGGGCTATCTGTTCCTAACCTCCTGAAAGATTATGATGAAGTCCCTTCCAGTATGTGCCAGGCTCCATACCTCAACTCCTCCATGTAGAAAGAGATTCTCCCCCGCACACTCCCGTATCAGTGGGTTGATTGTGTGTCAATGGTGCTTCTCCCTCTTGAGAGCCCTAGCCTTAGGCTCCCATGCTGAGTTCTCACTGAAGCCTCCACAGCCAGTGCTAGCCTGACCTCTTCTCTCCATCTCTAGCACTTCCACTCACCCAAATGTGTCACAGCCTAGTCAATCTTCCTCTGGCCCACAGTTCCAGCAGCACCAGCCACTTCTCTCCATTCTGGATGGAAACTCTTGGCCTCTAAACACATCACAGCCCAAAGAGTCTCTCTCCTGCTCACAGTTCCAGCAGCACCAGAGGCAAGGGAGGGGACAGTCTCTCCCTGGTTAAAACCACAGTCCCCAGGTCTGAGACCATACCGCGGGGTCGCCCTGCCTGGCTTCCACCCAGGAGAATCTTGCAGACTTCCGCTTTTTTTCCCCCTGCAATAACTCTTGACAGCCACGTGCTCTCCCAGAGGGGACCATATCCTCTGAAAACCTTTGCTGTTGCTGCCTTGGTTTGGAGATTCTGGTGAGTTGCCCCACTGTTTCCATCTCTTTTCTGTCATTTTAATATCCACTATTTGGCCAGTTCTCACACAGTCCTATTTTTCAATAATTAAAGCTGCTCTCCAATCTTTTCCCATTCTGAGTAGAGAACTTTGCATCATTCTTTAATTGTTTTCTTCCCTGGTTAAAGCATGGCTGCTAACTGTCCATCATCTCAATGAGAACTGACATTCACTTTGGTTTTTCTTTTGTTCCCTTTTCTGCTTTCCTCTTTATTGCTTCTTCCTTTCTGTAACTACTTTAGACTTTGATACCTGTCTTCATTTTTCTCACTAGTCATAATTTTTAGCCATTATTTTTTCAACGTTACCCCATTCAAACAATAGTACTACTACCAATACTTTGCAAATTTATTCATCAAAATGATAAAAGGACATCTCCCATGCTTGTATTTGCTATACCTCCTAAAATGTTTATATATATATATATATGTATATATATATATATATATATATATATATGACATATAAGGAACAAGTAGATTTAAATTTTTGCTGACCCTTTTCTCACTCATTCTCCAACACTCCCCACTTTTCTTGCTCTTCTTCCTTATCACTATCTAATCCTGTTCTTGCACCTACTCCCCACCCACCTATCTATCAGACCTTCATCTTTCTTTCATCAATATCTATACTACCCCTTCCCACAGGTGTCTTCTTAAGGAGAGGTTGGCCTTAAACAATATTAATCATAATTATAAAGGTGAGATTGGATGAAGCTATTACTTTAGTAGCAGAATGCTCTCTACACTCTGAGTGATCCTAGGCACCAAGATCTCAAAAGAAGGCATTAAACCAAGGATAAACCCAAACATATAAGACATTACTAACCAGAATAAGGAATGCCCAAAACTCAACTTTGAACCATATGAAATATGAAAAAGCAAGACAAAGAAGTTACCATTAAGGACCACAATCCTTCAATAAGTGAAATTTAAAACATGCAAATGCTAGAAATGCCAGGAAAAGAATTTAGAAGCTTGCTTATAACTATTGCTAAAAGGCCTCAAATATAACACAACCAGAGAGATAAATGCAATTGAAACACCATACAAAACAAACATATAACTTAGAGGAAAAATTCATCAAAGAAATCAATATCCTGAAAAAGAATCAAACAGAAATCCTGGAACTAAAAAACATAGTAGATCAAAGAAAAATGACAGTAGAATCTGATATTTCCAGAGACAGAAGAAAGAGTTGAAGAGCTTATTTATTCAAATACCAAGAAGGACAAAAATATGAAGCAATATGACCATATTTTCAAGACATTTTTGATAGAATAAAAAGTAACCTACAAATACAAGGAGTATAAGAAGGAGCTGAAACTAAAACTAGAGGTATAGAAAAGCCTACTGAATGAAATAATAGCTGAAAACTTCCCAAACCACATAGAATAAACCAGAACAGATCCTTTCCATGTCACATTACAGTTGGAATGCTAAATCTATTATGCAAAGAAGCAATTTTGAGTGCTGCAAGAGAAAAATATCAACTCAGGTACAAAGGGAAACCCATCAGAATAACAGCTGACCTTTCAACATCAACCCTAAATGCAAGGAAAGCATAGTCAGACATTTTTCAAGTCCTGAAAATAAATCATTGCCAACCAAGAATAATATCCCTTCAAACAGACACAGAGATTAAGACTTTCTGTGATATACACACGTTTAAGCAATTCTTGACCACCAAGCCAGCATTGCAGAGGACACTTAAGGAAATACTACATAGAGTAGAAGAAAGACAAAACCAAATGCAAGACCACAGGAATGAACAAAATACATGAGCTGCATGAACCAAACAAGCTAATTAAGAAGCAAGGATATCTGACCTAATAAACCAGCAAATCCCCAGCATGAAAATGGGACAGAGTGAAGAACAAGCAACATCAAAACCTAATATACAACCAACAAAACCATGCAGAATACCAAACTTCTCTCAGTAACTACCATAAAAGTAAATGTAACTCATTATTTAAAAGGCACTGACTGGCCAACTGTATTAAAAAACACAAAACTTTGATATGTGGGATTCAAGAGACTCATCTCATCCACAATAACTGAAGTAAACTGAAAATAAAAAGCTGAAAAACAATGTACCAAGGCTATGGAAGCAAAATATGCAGGAGTACCTAATACTAATATCTGAAAAACTTGACTTCCACCTCAAACTAATTAAAAAAGACAAAGAAGGTCACTACATATTAATAAAGATAACAATTAACAAAGAAAATATTACATTAATCAATACCTATGCACCCACCAAACATAGGAGTACCTAACTCCATAAAATAAAGGAGCAATACTAGCAATACTAGCAATAAAGGAGCGCATAGGTCCAGAAACAATAATCATGGGACACCTCAATAACCCAAGCTCTTCAATAGGCAGTCCATCAAAAAAATCAACAAAGAAAAGGATTTAAACAACACCATAGACCAACTGGACCTAACAGATGTCTACAGAATATTCCATCCAACAGAGGCAGAATACACATTCTTCTCAGTACCACATGGAACTTTTTCTAAAATGGGCCACATTTTAGTCCACAAAAATGGTCTCAACAAATACAAAAAAAATAGAAGTTATCCCCTGTACCTTATCATTATCATAGTTGAATAAAACAAGAAGCCAAAAGCAAGGAAAACTACAAAAATGTTACTAGTACATAGGGACTAAATAACACACTTGTGATTGACCAATTGGTCATCCAATAAATCAGAAAGGAAATTTAAAAGTTTCTTCAATCAAATGATAATTGAAACAAAACCTACAAAAATCTATGGGATACCGTAAGGGCAATTCTGTGAAGGAAGTTTATAGCCATGAGTGTCTACTTTTAAAAGATAGGGGAAGTCTCAATTAAATCACCTAATGACACCTTCAAGACACTGAAAGACAGCAACAATTCCAAAACTAGCACACAAAAAGAAATAGTTAAGATCAATGCAGATATTAAAAATAGCAATTAAAAAGAAAAGACAAAAATTTAATGAAACTAAGAGTTTGTTCCTTGAAAAATAAACAAAACTGATACTTCCTGAGCCAAACTCACCAAACAAAGAGAAAATCCCCCAAATTAATAAGATTAGAAACAAAAAGGGGAACATAAAAGCTGAAACTAATGAAATACAGAAGGTCATCAGAGACTACTCTGAAAAGTTGTACTCCCATCCAGACACGGTGGTGCACACCTGTAATCCCAGCAGCTTGGGAGGCAGAGGCAGGAGGATCACAAGTTCAAGACCAGAGGCAGTCTGTGCAACTTAGCGAGACCCTGTCTCAAAAAGTAAAAAAATGGGCTGACAGTGCAGCTCAGTGGTCCAGCACTTGCAAAGCATGCAAGCGTGAGGTCCTAGGTTCAACCCCCAGTACCACAAAAAAAGAAAAGAAAAGAAAAGTTGTACTCCCAAAAAATGAAAACACAGAAGAAATGAATAAATTCCTTGACACTTATGACCCAATAAAACTAAATTAAAATGATATGCATAAATTAGACAGAACTATAACAAGCAATGAAATTGAGACAGTAGTAGGGAGCCTTCCAACAAAGAAAATCTCAGGTTCTGAGAAGTTCACAGCTAAATTCTACCAAACCTTTAAAGAAATATTTCCTCAAAGTATTTCATAAAATAGAAAGGGAAGGTATATTTCCAAATTCATTCTACAAAGCCAGCATCACCCTGATATAAACCAGATAAGAATACTACAAAAAAAAACTATAGACCAATTTCAGTGACAAATATTGATGTAAAAATTCTTAATAAAATTCTTACAAACCAAATACAGCAAGAGATTTTAAAAATCATACATCATGATCAGGTGGGCTTCATTCCACAGACTTATGACTGGTTTAGCATATGAAAATCAGTTAATGTAATTCAACATATCAAGAGACTTGCAGACAGAAATCACATGACCATCTGAAATGATATTGAGAAAGACTTTGACAAAGTGAATCTCATCATGATAAAAATCCTGAAGAAAGTGGGCATGATAAGAACTTATCTCAGCATCATAAAGGCCATTTATTACAAAAGAATACTCAACATCATATTAAATGGGAAAAAATTGTAACCAATCCAAGATCACAAACAAGACAAAGAGGTATGCTCTCTCTTCTCTTATTCAATATCGTGTTTGAAGTCTTAGCCAGAGCAATCAAGCAAGAGAAAGAAATTAAAGGAATACAGATAGGAAAATAAGAGGTCAAATTATCCTTGGTCACAGACACCATGACTCTTTACCCTTAGACCCCCAAAATTACACTAGAAAACTCTAAGAACTAATTAGCTCCTTTAGCAAAGTAGTAGAACACAAAACTAACACTAAAAATTCAGGAGCCTTCCTTTACACCAATAGTGAACAGGAAGAGAAGGAAATCAAGTTAAAAATCCCATTCATAATAACCCTCCAAAACTATTAAATACTTAGGACTCAACATAACCAAAGTCTCTGAAGACCTCTACAAAGAAAACTCCAAAACATTAAAGAAAAAAATAGCAGAAGATACTAGGATATGGAAAGACCTCCCTTGTTCACAGATCAGGAGAATTAATATTGTGAAAATGGCTGTATTACTCAAAATAATTTACAAATTTAATACAATCCCCATCAACATTCCAAAGACAGACTTTGCAAATGGTGCTAGGAAACTTGGATTTCCACCTACAGAAAAATGAAAATAGCCCCGCACCTCTCAATTTCCAGGAGAGTCCATTCAAAATGGATAAAAGACCTCAACATAAAACCAGAAACCTTAAAACTGCTAGAATAAAATATAGGAAACATGCTCCAACACATAGGCATAGGACAGCATTTCCTTAATAAGACTCCAATTGCTCAGGAAATTGCACCAAAAATAGACAAATGGAATCTTATGAAATTAAAACTCATCTGTCCAGCCAAGGAAACAGTCAACAGAGTTAAGGAAGAGCCCACTGAATCAGAGAAAATCTTCACATCCTGCAGAGCTGACAGAGGACTACTTTCTAGAATTTACAAAGAACACAAGAAAGCAAATCCCAATACAACAAATAATCCAACATACAAGTGGGGAAGGAATTGAACAGACAGCTCTCAAATGAAGAAATTCATAAGGCAAAGAAGTACATGAAAAAATGCTTCATATCCTTAGCCGTTGGGGAAATGCAAATCAAAACAACTCTGAGATTCCACCTAACCCCGGTAAGAATGGCCAATATCAACAACAAAAAAATAATAACCAATGCTGGTGAGGTTGTGGAGAAAAAGGAACACTCTTACACTGTTGGAGGGACTATAAATTGGCTCACCCATTTTGGAAATTAATGTAGAGATAGCTCAGAAAACTAAAAATAGAACTGGCATACAAGCCAACTACACCACTACTGGGAATATACACAAAGGGAGATAAGTCATCATACCACAGAGACACTTGCATCTCCATATGTAGTGCAGCACTTTTCACAATAGTCAGGATATGGAACCAACCAAGGTGCCCACCAATAGAAGAATAGATAAAAAAAATTATGGTTCATGTACACAATGGAATACTACTCAGCAATAAAAAATGAACTAATGTCATTTGCAGAAAAATGTATGGAACTAGAGGATATTATCTCAAGTAAACAAATACCAATTCAAAAAGACAAACACCATATGTTCTCACTCATTTATGAGTTGAATCTTACTTCAAGGAAGAAAAACCCAATACATAAATTGATACATAAAAATGCACAATTAAACTTAGCAAAGAAGAGATAGTATGAAGAGTAGAAAGGAGGGAAGGAACTAGAAAAGGGAAGCAAATATTGTCAAAGGTAGGAAGGGGAGGAGAATCAATGTAGAGGGATAAATGGGGAGAGGATAATCTCAATGTGAACAATGCAGTTTCATGAGTACATTGGAAAAATAGGGGAGCATAACCCAAATATACATTGGAATTTAAAGTAAAAGGAAGATAGGATGAAGTTAAGGAACTTAGCAGAACATTTCAAAAGGCAGCTTGGGAAGATAAAATCAAATATTTTAATGACATGTGCAAAGAGCTGGAAACAGTAAACCAAAAGGGAAGAACATGCTCTGTTTTTCTCAAGCTTAAGGGATTGAAGAACAAATTCAAGCCTTGAGTGGCAATAGTGAAAAATTCTACAGGGAAAATACTAAATGAGGCAGGAAACATCAAAATAAGATGGAAGGAGTACACAGAGTCGTTTTACAAAAAAGAATTGGTGGATGGCCAGACATTTCAAGAAGTTGCATATGGTTGGAACCAATAGTATTGAAGGACAAAGTAGAAGCTGCCTTGAAGGAATTGGTGACACACGAGACTCCAGGAGTTGATGGAAATCAATGCTGATATATATATATATATATATATATATATATATATATATATATATATATATATCAGCAGTAAAGAAGAATGAAATTATGTCATTTTCAGCAAAATGGATGGAACTGGAAACTGTCATTTTAAGCAAGATAATCCAGACTCAAAAAGCAAAATACCACATGTACTCACTCATATGCGAGAGCTACATTTACCTCAAAGGAAAAAATTGTACATTATATGTATACACAATTATATAAATACATGTATATATGTGTGTAATCACGCTTATCTGAGAATGAAAAATACAAGTGGATTCAATATGAGCAGGGAGGGGACTGGAGGGAGGGAATGGATGATGAGGAAGGGGGTAGAGGAAGGTAAGAACATAGGGAGGTAAAGAGGGAAAGAAAAATGCAAAATACAAGATGTAACTCTGAAAATATTTTTTAAAAAGAAGACAAATGAAAGGAAAAAAATCAGGGTATAACCCATGGCTGCATATGGCTCTCATGTTAATTAAAATTCTTTTTTCTTTTTTATTTTTTGTGTATTTTGTACTGTAAAATGTTTAAGGAGATGGAAGTGTAAGCAATATTGATTTGATAGTTGTTTAGTAGATATATCAATTGGCTTATTACTCTGTACCCTACTAACATGTATAAATAAAATACTAATAATAGTATATAAAAGAAATAGAAAAGCTGAACAGACTAGTAATAAGTACCAAGGTTGATTCAATAATAAAAAGTCTCCCATCAAGCTTGGAGTGGTGTACACCTCTGTTATCCAAGTACTCAGGAGACTGAGGCAGACGGATCAAATTCAAGGCAAGCCTGGGCTATGTAGCAAGATCCCAAGATCCTGTCTCAAAAAGCAAAACAAAACACAAACAAAAACTCTCCCATCAAAGAAAAAACAAAGGCTTACCTGATGGATTTACTGTTGAATTTTACCAAATATTTAAAGAAGAAGTAATATCAATTCTCCCCAAGCTATTCCAGAAAGGTTGAAGAGGAGAAAGTTCTGAACTCATTATGGAAGGACAGCATGATCCTGATACCAAAGCCAGTAAAGGCACAACAAAAACCTATAAGCCAATATCCTTGATGAATACAAATGCAAAAATCCTCAATCAAATAATAAAAAATTCAGCAGTACATTAAAATTACCATGATCAAGGAGAATACATTCCAGGAATACATAGATAGTTCAACATACACAAATCAATAAATGTGACTCATCACAGGATGAAAAACAAAAACCAAGCCACATACCGTGGCACATGCCTGTAATCCCAGGGATTTGGGAGACTGAGACAAGAAGATCGCAGATTCTAGGCCAGAGGCAGACTGTAGAATTTAACAGTACCCTTTCTCAAAAACAAAAATTGAAAAAGAGGCTATGATGTAGCTCCGTGGTGGAGTACCTGCTGAGCATGTACAAGGCCCTGAGTTCAAGGCCCAGTACTGCAAGAAGAACAAAATAAAAACAAAAAACATTTGACTATTTCAATAGATGCAGAAAAAGCATTTGACAAAATTCAACATCCTTTAATGATAAAAACTCTTAAACATTAAGCATAGAAGGTAGGCACCTCAATACTCTAAATGCCATATATGACAAGACAAGATAATGATAAGAGTAATGAAAGAGTAAAAGTTGAAAGCATTTTCATTAAGAACTGGAAGAAGTCATAGATGCCAATTTTCCCCGCTTTTATTCAACATAGTACTGAAAATTCTAGGCAGAGCAACTCAATAAGAGAAGGAAACAAAAAAATCAAAATGGAAAGAAGAAAATCAAATTGCCCATGTTTGCAGATGACATGATTTTTTTCTTTCTCGGTACTGGGGGTTGAACCCAGGGCCTCGCGCTTGCATGATTTGTAAGTGCTGTACCACTGAGCTGTACCTACAGGCCATTTTTTTTAACCTTTCTTGAGATAGTGTCTCACTAAATTACACAGACTGCCTCTGGTCCTGAACTTGCGATCCTCCTGCCTTTGCCTCCCTACTCGCTGGGATTACAGGTGTGCACCACCACGCCCACCTCAGATGACATGATTTTATATGTAGAAAACCCTAAAGACTCCAACGAAAAACACTGACAGAATTTATAAATAAATTTATTCTTTTACTTATAAGATATAAAATCAAAATACAAAAATCAGTAGTTTTCTTTTTGATTAAGTATTGTGATTATACATATTAATTGGGTACAGAGTGATCATTAGTTTTATATAAACATATACATTGT
>VMDO01022541.1:0-33293 GCA_007922755.1 Pedetes capensis | reverse complement strand
TATACACACACCATATATATATATAAACTTTAAGATGCTAACCTGAGTTCTGAGTCATGGTGGTCTTGAAGTGTCTGTTTATGAGTAATCTGGATAATAGGTAGTCTAAATAATTAGAAGGACTATAATAGCACTGATAGAATCTATAGGCAAAGATAAGTTGATACACAATTTATACAATCTCAAGGATAATGCAATGTAAATTGGTATTATCAGATTTTATTACTAGAATTTGCTTACTTTTTTCACTACATTACATCATACTTTTTATGTATATAAAGCAAAACCAAATAAATCTAAATGCTGAAATCAAAGAAAGGAAGCAGATTCTCCAGATCACTAACAGAAGCAATAAGAAGTGGTAAAGATTTTAGCAAGTATGCACAGGTTTGCAGTAGCATGTAAAATTTCTTATGTTGACAGTTACAGATTGCATCCAATGTTTCTATACAAGTCATTAACCACAAGCATTCAAATACAAATTTTTACTATGGCCTTTTTGAATAAGCTAAAATTAGCATGTTAGAAATGCATAGTCATGAGAGAAGAAGTTATCAGCAAACAATTTGCTTCAATTCAAGGATATGAAGACAAATAGTAATATGCCATTTAATTAAAAATATAAGGTTTCAAAAACCATTCATTCATGTAGTGCTTATATTTGAAAAGGCTGATTTTATAGTCTTAATCATCCAATCTTCAGCACTAGCATATATAACAAGTTATTTATGGAACTGACTCAGGAAAATTCAAAAACTTAAGTAATTAGATTTAAGTGTTGAAACACTTAAAGGTATTAAAGTCTAATAGTTAGCATTCATGTCAGTACCTCGATAACTCAATAAGTCCTTAGCAAATTTGACACTATTACCTTTTTTATAAATAATAAAATTGATATATTTGATAGATTCCCTAACAACCAATTGTAAGAGAGTTGATAAGTGCTAAACTTAAGAAATGACTATTTTTAAGGAATTAAATTTTAGTAAACACAGACAAGCTTATTTTAAAATTTTATGAGGAATATGAACTACTTAAAATGGTAATATAATTTCACAAAGGAGAAATGAAATTAGATGGTTCAAAATGCCCAACTTCAAAACTTACTTTAAATTTATAGTATTCAAGAGAGAATATGGCATTGGCATATAATAGACGTTTAGATTAATGGAGCAACATATGTCATTTAGAAACAGATTTATAGTCACTTGATTTTCAACAAGGTGTATAAGAACTTGAGTGAAAGACTTAATCTTTCAAAACAAATGTTACTAGAACATTTGGATTGCTATTTGGTAAAACTGAACTTCAGTTTTTACCTCATACCATAGATAAAAATCAGTATGAAATAAGTAAGAAGTAAAAATAAGAGCTAAAATTATAAAGGTTATAGAAAAATACGAGAAAAAATTTGTGACCTTGAGTTAGGCAAAAGTTCATAGGAAATAAATAGTGTAAACCTTTTATAAAAAACAGTATAAGTTGCATAAATCAAGATTTAGCAAAATTAAAAATGTATGTACACTAAGAAGGCATTTTTATGAAAATGAATAGGCAAGCTACAGACTATGAGAAGATATTTGCAAAGCATATGTCTGATAAAGGACTTGTCTAGAATATCAAAAATAAATTATTACAATTCAATATTACAAAGTAATCAACTATACTAAAAGTTTTAAAAAATGATTTGAGAAGCCAATTCATCAACAAATGGCAAATAAGAATGTGAAAAGATACTTAAAATCATTTAGGAATATACAAATAAAAGCCACAATGAGAAAAACTCAATCCATTTGAAATAATAAAATTTAAAGGAATTGATAATACATATATTGACAAGAAAGTGGAACAACTGCTAGTTCCACATGTTGCTGGGGGGAATGCAAAATGGTAGGCTTACTTTGGAAAGTAATTGGATGGCTTCCCAGAAATTTTGCATACAATATATGACCCAGCAATACCACTCACATATGTGTGTGTGTGTGTGTGTGTGTGTGTAAGAAAGCGTATATCAATGCAAAGACTTAAACACATGTATATATTTATTCACAATATATATAAATCAAAACAATTCAGTTGTCATAAATTCTCCATGAATAGGGTAAGTAAGGCATATCTAGGCAATGAAGTCTCCCATCATTACTAAATAGCTAATAAACAAGCTGATTATTCAGCGAAAACCATTCAGGAATCTCAAATGTATTTTGCTAAAAACAGAGTCTTATGATTCAATGTATATAAAATTTTGGAAAAGACAGAGATCAGGGTTGGGGATAAGAGATCAATTGCTAAGTGACATGAGGAAATATTAGGGATGGCACAAAATGTTCTGTCTTAATTGGTAAGGTCCATATCTAAGTATATACTTTTGTCAAAAGTCATTGAATGTACGATTGAGATCAATTAATTATAATATATGTAAATTTTACAACAATAAAGATGATTTTACAAAAGTCAGATTGGACTAATTCTGAAGTCCACATTCTTAATGACATGCTTATATTATCAATCATATTCAAAGTGTGCAAAAATATTTTTCTTCAATTTTAACATCTGAGAGTTTATTCCATTGACTCTACTTTAGAAAATGAATGGTTAAGTGTGTATTTTGAAAACACAAATATTTTCCTAATCCTAGTCTACCTTCATTTCTCTTAAATAATGGAGCTCATTGTGGTTTAGCACTGTTTCTATTATCAACCTCAGGCCATCTTTGAAGTGAAAGGAATCTTGAGATAGCATGGGAAAATCCTTCCTACCTCAATTTTGTTCACGTTACATATCTGTCTAATTATGAATTAAACTTGATGGAAATATAATTACTAGACTGTGGCTTATTAACTTGATAAGTATTATTGCTTTTAACTAAGTGACTTAAAAATGACAAATTCATCTGCTGTGATGAGTAATATCTTGACAAATATAAAATGTCATAGTTTATGATTTTTAAATGCTTATATATCCATATAAGTATATTAAAGAATAAAATACACATAATAATGGATTTTAAGAGCATTCACAATTTAGCACTCTGTTAGTGGAACATTTTAAGTAAATATAATTCACATTTTAGTAAATGCATGCATACTTTAATATCCACATTATTTCCCAAAAGATGTATTTTAAATGCATATAGAAATTTCGATTTCATTTTGTAGAAAGTATAAAAAGGATCTAATATTTACTTACTATTTTTTGTCAGCTCTTTTAAATTATAGCCAATGATTTATTCATTTGTCAAACACATACATTTCAAACTCTAACTAATTACTAGCATCTATGATGGATGCTGTGGTTTCAATAGTCCATAAGACAAATTGTGGATTCTGGTCCAAGACATTGGACTGAATATACATGTAAATATTTAGAGAAGCAAGAAAACAATAGAGAAAGATATCTAACTTGTAAATGTTGGAAATAACAAGCTACACACAAAAAGTGCATATCATACAGACTGCTATATATCACATCATTACATATCACCCCTCCAATTTTTAGTGAGGCACATTGTAACACACAATATGGATTACATTTAAATTCTTTCTGTCTGGTCAACTGTAACCAATTGGCAAAGTTTGTTAGAGTTGACTATAAGCCAAATTCTTGGAAGTGTGCTCATAGTGTCCTATATGATGACTGAAATATTAGAAGTTTCTTAATGCTAGTTCTTTTCATGTCACTTGGATGTGAGGGTTCTTTTTTCTTTTTTCGTATTAATTTTTAGTGTCCAAATTAATAGACCCTACATATCTGTCAGTTTGCAATGCTTGTAGGGCTTGCATGATGGTGTGGTGCTGAAAGCTAAATCACCAGTAGTTCAGATACACCAGTAGTTCAGCAGGGACACCTGTGGTGGACAGGTTTCAGCTGAGCTTCCAGACTAAGACCGACTAGGGAGAAGGACCTGGTAGCCCACCCCTGAAACAATTATCCACTGAAAACCCTATGAATATACCAATAAAAAACTAGCCCATTCACAATACCTTAAAAAGAATATAATTCGTGGGAATAAAATTAACCAAGGAGATAAAAGACCTATACAATAAAAACTATAAAACACCAAAGAAGGCAATTGAAGAAGACAGGAGAATACAAAAAGACTTCTCATGCTCCTGTATTGTCTTTGTTGTTAGGGGCCATGGAGTCAGTGTCCAACTCATAGTGACCCTATGTAAAACAGGTGAAACAGTATTGTTAGTGCTTCTCTGCTGTTCATAGGGTTTTCAATGGCTGATTTTTTGTGGAGGAGTGGGTTGCCAGGTCCTTCTCCCAAGCCTAAAGCATCTGGTGTTCCTATGTGGTTTCCCATGCAAGTAATATCCAGGCTGGACCCTGCTTAGCTTCTGAGATCTGACAGGATCGGACACCACAGTGGTACAGCTGTAGGAACTCCTGTATTAGAAAAAATTAATATTGGGAAAATGGCTATATTACTGAAATAAATTCACATATTCAATGCAACTCCCATTAAATTTCCAATTACATTCTTCACAGAAATAGGAAAGAATCCTAAAATTCATATGGAATCATAAAAGACCTGAAATAGTTAAAACAATCCTGAGCAGTAAGAGCTATACAATGAGTATCACAATATCTGATTTCAAATTGCACTACAGAGCTACAGTAGGAAGAACAGCATGGTACTGACACAAAACAGACATATCGACCAATGGAATAGGATAGGTGACCCATAAATAAACCCATGTGGCTACAGCTTCCTGATGTTCAATAAAAGTGCCAAAAACCTATATAGAAGAGAGTCTCATCAACAAATGATGCTGGGAAAACTGTATATCCAGATTTATAAGAATGAAACTAGATCCCTATCTCTTAACATAGCCTGCAGACATAGCCCTGTGGCATCCGATCCCGTCAGATCTCGGAAGCTAAGCAGGGTCGGGCCTGGTTAGTACCTGGATGGGAGACTGCCTGGGAACACCAGAAGCTGTAGGCTTGGGCCTACATCCCCCTCCCCAAAATCCCCCCCCAAAAAATAAATCTGCCATTGAAAACCCTATGAACAGTAGAGAAGCACTGACAATAGTGTTTCCCCTGTTGTACAGAGGGTCGCTATGAGTCGGATACCGACTCGATGGCACCTAACAACAACAACAATCTCTTAACATGTACAAAAATAAATTCAAAATAAATCAAAGACCTTAATATAAGATGCATTTGAAACTGCTAGAAGTAAACACAGGGAAAATATTGAAAGATATAGTCAGCAAATGACTCGAGTACCTTAAGAAATGGTAACAAGAACAAGCACTGACAAGTGGCATTGCATAAAATTTAGAAGCTTCTACAAAGCAAAAGAGAAAATTTAATAGAGTGAATACATAGCTTATAAAATAGGAGCCTATCATTGCCAGCTCTATGCTAGACAGGGGGTTAAGAGCAAGGGTAAATTAAACACCGAAATGTAAATTACCGAATCAAAAATGGGTAAATGAATTGAACAAACAGTTCTCAACAGAAGAAATATAAATGTCTGATAAATACAAGAAAGTTTGATATCCTTGACCATTAGAGAAGTGCAAAATTATGTTGAGATTCCATCTTATCCCAGTCAGAAAAGCTATCATGAAGAAAACAAAACCAAAAACTCAAATGTTGACAAAAATGTTAGGAGAAAGGAACTCTCATACACTGCTAGTGAAACTGTAAGTTAATGCTGCCATTATGGAAATCATTGTGGAATTTCGTCAAAAAACTAAAAATAGAAATACTATGTGTCCTCTCTATGTTACTCTTAGGTATACACATGAAGGAAACTAAGTTAACACACAGTAGAAATACTGGCTCATCCATGTGTGTTGCGGCACTATTCACAATACCCAAGATATGGGATCAATTGAGAGGAATGGATGAAGAAAATGTGAGAGTTCTTTAGAAGCTTATATTTGATATTACACTGATTTCTCATCTGGGAATGATGCTTGACATCATTCCCTTAGATTCTACTATTGGTTGTACATCCAATTGCATATTATTGCTGAGGTTCCCTAACCTTCAAGGCAACTCTCTTGGTTAGGTTCTATCAAAGCACATTGTAAATTCTCTGGCTCCATTTAGAACCAAAGAAACACATCATTTGGGCAATAGAGGTATAAAGGTTCCAGACTGTATACACCCTGAATTTATGTCAAAAAGGATTCAGACAGGCAGCAGGCTCTAGGCTCTAATTCAAAAAGATATATGTCAAATTCTTCTAATAATATTTTTACACATGTGTACTGTTTTTGTGTTCATATATGAAGGTATTAAACTGGAAAGTGAGAGGTCATTAGAATTTCTTTGTGGACTCCTCGAATCTGGAGGATCATAATAAGAAGATTTGGGTATATTTTATATTTTCATGTAACAAATTGTGGAGTCAAAAGATTGGTCTTCAGATTCTGGACAAATAAAAATATGAAATGAAAAACTAAATATATTACAAATTTAAAAATGTATAATCATAAACATAATATATTTAAATATTTTAAATATAAAAGTAAATTAGAAAAGATGCTGAGATGTTTGGGAAGATGTAAATTTTGATATATTATTATGAGAAAACAATTACTAATGTTTTTAAAAATTTAAGAAACAAGCTGGGCATTGTAGCACATGTTTGTAATCCCAGTGACACAGGTGACCAAGGCAGGAGGATTTTGAGTTCAAAGACTTTCACAGCCTTTGCAACTTAATGAGGCCCTGCCTCAAAATAAATAAATACATATGTAAAAATGAGTCGAGGTTGCAGCTTAGTCATAAAGCACTTACCTATCATGTGTGAGGGCCTGGATTCAATTGGGTTCAACTTCCTATTACTGGGGATGGCGAGGGGAACCTATATAAGGACATGAAGGTACAAAGTCATCCCTTAGCAAAAATAAATGGTCTATATAGCTCAATGCAATATCCTTTTTGAAATAAGAATGGCTGTTGGAAATTTGAAGGTAAGTTAGAGTTAATTGATAGCATCATACGTCTCTTTTTAGTAATATATATTCATATATTACTTTTTCCTTAAAATTTTTTGAGCTGTTTTAAGAAAATAGCTAAGCCTGTGTATTTTATAAGAACAAAAATTTATTCTTTCACAATTTTGGAGGTAATAAGTCAAAGTTCAAGGGACCAGTATCTAGTGAAAGCATTTTTGTTGATTCTTCACATGGCAGAAGGTGAAAAAAGAAAAAGGAACAAACTTTGTGTTCTTACAGGATGGAAGAACAGGAAAAAGGGAAAATCTTCCATTAGACCATCTAATAGCGGTATTTATCTAATAGCAGTATTTATACATTTTTGAGGATAAGTCCTCATAACCTAAACACTACTCATCACACTCCACCTCCCAACACTGTTGTGTTGGGGATTAAATTTCTAAAACATGAATCTAGGAAAATGAATTCATGTGATAGTAGTTTATAAGCACACATACATTTTTTTTTCAATTTTTGGCATGGACATTTACTCATCCCAGGTCGAAAGTGGTACGTTGGAAAAAATATGCAATTAAATCAGAGATCAAAATATTGTGAGAATTGCCATCACTAAAAGAAAATATGGAGAGAATAACACCCTGAAATAGAGGTACAGGACTTCCTGCATAAGTTAAGTGATGTTTAATTTAGAACCTTAACAATTAATATAGCTAAATAAATCACAACAAGAGAGAAAGAAAACACTCCAGATTTCATTTTGGAGATCATCAACCAGATTTGCCTTTTGATTTGAATAAATATGTCACAGCAACTGAAGAGCCAAAGTTTCACTACTCTGGGTAAAAATGAAAGGAGAACTATGGAAGAAGAAATGATTCGCAGATTTGAGATGAAAAACAATATTTCATAGTTGCATATGCATGAGAAAAACTGGACTTTTCTCCAGCAGAACTAGTCTAATACAATCGTGACCATGATGAGAATCCTGAGAATGCTTTGAGTGAAATGTTGATCATGATGGACCTTAGTGAGCTAGAGGTGGAAAAGTGTAAGGTATATGGAAATAAATACAGAAGAAGAGTTGGGTCTGTAAATGTCCTGAGGATCAAGGCAAGATATTGGTGAATGTTGTTGTTAGGTGCCGTCGAGTCGGTATCCGGCTCATAGCCACCCTTATAGGGTTTTCAATGGCTGAGTGCTTCGGGATTGCCTTGGGAGTGGATTGCCAGGCCCTTCTCCCATTTTTGCAGTGCTGGAAATTGAACTTCGGGTCTCAGAGACTGCAGCACAGTGCTCTACCCACTGAGCTAAATCCCAGCCCATTGGTGAATAGTAAGGCGAAATTATGAATGGCCTTTTCTAAAGTGGAGTTGCCTATAAGGTTGCATGGCTAAAGAAAGATGAAGCAGTATGAGCAAGATTTTCAAGAATCACTTGATAAAATGAAGAAATGAAGCTTATGAATTCAGGAGAATCATAAAGGTGTCAAAAAACAAGATTAGGAAATTTTTTCAAAGAAATATTAGATAAGAAATTCCCAAAACTAAATCAAGAGCTGGATACCTATACAAGTGAAGCATTCAGAATCCCAAACACAGAGGACCAGGACAGGTCCTCCCCATGATATGTTACAATTGGAATGCTAAATCTAGACAGCAAAGAAGATATTCAAAAAGCTACAAGAGAGGAATGCCCACTCACTTCAAGAGGCAAACCTATCAAAATAACATCTCAACAACATGTAGAATTCTCAACAACATTAAAGGCAAGGAAAGCTTGGACAGACATCACCCAATACCCTCAAAAGAATAACTACCAACCAAGATTACATTACCCAACAAAGTTATCTTTTAAAATAGATGTTGAGCACAAAATATTCCATGATATTGTCTTATTTAAATGGTTCATTGCCACCAAGCCAGCACTGGAGAGGATCCTCAGTGAAACACCAGAGATGAGAAAGGTAAGACAATCTCAAATGCAAGATCAAAGAAATAAATAGTAAATAAGGGGGTATTTAAGAAAAAAAATGGGCCAAATATGAATGGAGAAACAATAAAAAGTACCAAATTGATGCAGAACAAGAAGAACTGCTCAATAATTATCCCTAATGTATATCATCTTAACTCACCAATCAAGAAATGTAGATTGACTAACTGGACTAAAAAACATAAAACCTCAATATGTGGCATTCAAGTGATTCATCCATAAAGATCAAAAAAGGCTGAAAATTTAAAGCTGGGAAACAATATACCAAGCATGTGGGAAACAAAACAAAACAAAAAGAAACAGACAAACAGAAAAAAAGTTGTGATATGAATTTCAGACAGCTTAGACTTCAATTCCAAACTAATCAGAAGAGACTAAGAAGGACACTGTTTATTAATAAAAGGAACAATCAACCAGGAATCTGTAGTGATACTTCATATTTACTCACCAAATACACAGCCACATAGTTTCATAAAACACATTTTCTTGGTGAAAAAGGAACACACTGGGCCAGAAACAGTAGTTATGGGAGGCTTCCATACCCCAATTTCACCATGAGATAGGTCATCAAAGCAAAAACTCAACAGAGAAATGAAATACTTGAATAGCACCATAGGCCAACTGAAAATTACAGATGTCTACAGAATATTCTGTTAATCAAATGTGGAATATACATTCTTAGTCCCACATGGAAATTTTTCTAATATAGACTATATTTTAGTCAACAAAATGGCTCCAAAAGCACAATAAAAATGAAATCATCCCCTGTGTGTTATCAAATAACAATGGAATAAAACTAGAACTCAAAAGCCAGAAAAATCTCCGAAATGTTACAAATCCATGTAGACTGAAAAATACACTGCTGAATGACCAATTGTTCATTGAAGAAATCAAGGAGAAAATTTAAAAATCATTGCAATCAGATGAGGGTGAAAATATATCCTACCAAAATTTATTGGATAAAGCAAAGGCAGTTCTAAGAAGAAAGTTCATAGCCATAAGCACCTTCATCAATAAGTTAAGGAAGGCACAGTTAAATAACTTAATGAGTCATATTAAGGCACTAGAAAACCAACAACAAGACAATCATCAAAGGAGCGCTCACAACAAAATTATCAAGGTTAAGGCAGAAGTATCCCAATTAGAATCCAAAAAGACAATTCAAAATATTAATCAAACTAAGAACTAGTCCTTTGAAATGATAAGTAAAATAGATACCCCCCATCCAGTCTCACCAAAAGAAAGAAAGAAGAGACCAAAAAAAAAAAAAATAGAGAGAGAGGAGAATGTGGCCATTACCACTGATACCAATGAAATTCAAAAGATCATTAGGGAATACTTTGAGAAATTTCATTCCCTAAAAAACAAAAATACGGAAGAAATAGAAATGCTATTTAATGTATGGATTACCAAAATCAACTTAAGAGGACATGAGTAATTTCAAAAGACCCATTACATTCACCAAATCAGAGACAGTATTAAAGAGTTTCCCAAGAAAGAAATTCCAAGGACCTACAGGTTCACTGAAGAACGCTATCAAACCTTCAAAGAAAAATTAATACCCATTCTCCTTAAACTATTTCATAGAGTAAAAAAGGAAGGAACACTTCCAAACTCATTCTACTAAGCCGGCATTACACTGACACTAAAACCAGGCAAAGACACTTGAAAGAAAGAAAACTATAGGCCAATATCCCTGATGAACATACAAATAAAAAAAAATAAAATAACATTCTAGAAAACCAAATTCAGTAACACATAGAAAAGATCATATACTATGATCAAATGGGCTTTATTCCACAGATGCAAGGCTGGTTTAACATACAAAAATCAATTAATGTAATTCAACATATGAAGACATTGGCAAACAGAAATCACATGACCATCTCATTTATGCTGAGAAGGCCCTTAACAAAGTGCAACATGCTCTCATGATAAAAAACCTTGGAGAAGATGGGCATAATAAGGAAATAACTCAACACTTAATGGCATCTCTGACAAACTTATAGCCGATATCATATCAAACAGGGGAAAATTGAAACCATTCTCTCTAAGATCAGGAACAAGAAAAGGATATCCACTCTCTCCTCTTATTCAATATTGTGATCAAAATCCTTGCCAGAGTAATCAGGCAAGAGAAAGAAATTAAAGGGATACAGACAGACAAAAAAGCAAGACAAATTATCCTTTTTTGTGGAAGGCATGATCCTTTACATAAAGGATCCCAAAAATTTCTCTAAAAAGCTCTTAGAGCTAATCCTTCAGGAAAGAAGGAGGATATAATAGTGAATGGGAAGAAATGAAAATTAAGGCAACAATTCCACTTACAATAGCCCCCCAAGTTAAATAGTTATCAATCAAACCAAAGACCCCAAAGATCTCTACAAGGAAAACACTAAAGAAGGAAACTAAAGAGGATACTACAAGATGGAATTATATCCTTTGCTTGTAGATAAGAAGAATAAATATTGTAAAGATGGCTATATTTCCAAAACCAATTCACAGATTTAATGCAACCCCCACTAAAATTCCAATGACAGTCTTTGCAGAAACAGAAAAAAAAATCCTAAAATTCATATCCAAGCAGAAAAGACCACATACAGCCCATATAATCATAAACTGCATAAAACAGTGCAAGTGGGCTCACTATTCCTGACTTCAGGCTATACTACAGAGCTATTTTGGCAAAAACAGCTTGGTACTAGTACAAAAATAGGCTTGAAGACCAAGGAAAAAGAATAAAAGACACAGAGGTACACCCAGAGAAGTACAGCCATCTGATTTTTGACAAATGTGCTAAGGATGTTCAATGGAGAAGAGACAGGCTCTTCAACAAATGGTGCTTGGAAAATTGGATATCCATTTGTAGAAAGCTGAAAATAGACCCATATATCTCAATTAACCTAAGAGTCAATTTGAAATGGATAAGAGACCTCAATAGAAAACCAGAAACCTTAAAACTACTAGGAGACAGGCAGCACACTTTAACACATCAGCATAAGAAAGTACTTCCTTAGCAAGACTCCAATTTCCCATGATATGGCACAAAGAATTAGCAAGTGGGATTATATGATATTAATAATTCTGTGAAGCAAAAGAAACAATTAACAGAGTTAAGGGAAAGCCTACAGAATGGAAGGGATCTTCACATATTACACATTAGACAAAGGAGAGATTTCAAGAATATACAAATAATTTATGAAAGCAAATATCAAGAAAACAAATAACCAAATACATAAGTGGGCAAAGAAAATGAAAAGACAGTTGTCCTTAAAGAGTTTGAAGGGGCAAGAAACACATGAAAAAAATACTCAATTTCCATAGCCATTAGGAAAATATAAATTAAAACAACACTGAGATTCCATCTCACTCCAATAAGAATGGCCAAGATTAACAAGATTAAAAAAACAAATAACAAGTACCTTTGAGGTTAAGGAGAAAAGAAACCCTTTTGTAATACTGGTATGAATCTAAAGTAGTTCAACCACTTTGGAAACCAATTTGGAGATACCTTAAAAAACCAATAATACAACTGTTATATGACCCAGCAATACTATTCCTAGAATATACCAAAACAATTTTAAGTCATCATACCACCAGTGCACCGGCATTTTCATATTTAATGCAGCACTCTTTATAATTGTAATGGAATAGCATCAACCATGATGTTCATCAACAGAGGAATGGATAAAAAGTTGTGCTATATATACACAATGCAATATTACTCAGCAATGAAAAAGAATGAATTAATGTCATTTGCAGTAAAATGGATGTATCTGGAGAATGTCATCCTAAGTGAACAAACCCAGGCTAGAAAAGAGAAATACTATATGTGCCCACTCAAATCTGGGAGCTGAAACTAACTTAAAGGAAGAAAATTATATGTGTGTGTGTGTGTGTGTGTGTGTGTGTGTGATATATATATATATATATATATATATATATATATATATCTCACAATCAGGCTTATCACCAAAGGGAAAATATAAGTAGAATAGAAAGAATGGGGAATAGGTGTAGCAAAGGAGAAAGGCTTTGGAAAGGAGAAGAGGAGGGGAAAAATTCAGAGGATTAAAAACGGGGAAAGGATAATCTCAAATTATATGTTGCAACTCCATGTATAACTGGGAGAAAGTGGAAATATAACCTGTAATTGCATATGCTTTTTATCACATATTAATCAAAATATTTCATAAATTGTGAAGGTTGATATAAGTATAACCAAAAATGATGTAATATGTACACAATGGAAATAGCAATAGTCTTACTACTGAAAATACCACTGGATGAGTTAGGCGTACCTTCTTCTTCAATATGACATCTTTACTTTTTAATACTTTAAAGAGATCTTTTGCCACATCTTTTCCCAAAGCAATGGTTTTTTTTTTGTTTGTTTTTGTTTTTTTGTTTTTTGTTTGTTTGTTTGTTTTTGTTTTTTAATGATTTCTTGACTGCTGCTTCCATGGCTATAAACTGTATTATAGGTATTTTCATCTGAAGCTAATCATAAACTATAATCCTGAGGTAGAAACATTTTCAGAAATTAAACCACTCTATCATCTATTTCATCATCTATTTCATCATTTTTTTCAAACTATCCTGTTAAAATTCCCTCTGGGCTAATATGACCATTCACTCTTCTCCATTCAATTTTGCTGAAATGTTTTTGCCTCAGTGCCTGGGCCTATGTTTTCCTCTGTTCCTACACTGTGTAATACTTTCTTCCCCTTTCCCACGATTCACCTTATTCCATTTAGAAAACAATTAATTGTTTTTTCTTCCAAGTCATCTCCTTTGGGAAGTATGTATTGATCTACACCCACCATGCTCTTGAGGTTGTGTTGATAGTTCTTTAGCTGTCATTCAGATGACTAATAAATATTTATATGAATTAGTATGTCTATTTGCAAGCAGAATTACCACATTTATTTTACCATATTCATTATATGCAGAGTAAAAACTCAAGAAACTTGAGAAGATAAACTAATCTCTTTGAGACTTAATTCCTACCTTTGTTAGAGAGGATGTTAAGGTTGTTGTTATTGTTGTTGTTAGGTTCCATGGAGTAAGTGTCCAACTCATAGCCGACACTACATGCAACAAGCAAAACACTATTGTTAGTGCTTCTCTGCTATTCATAGGGTTTTCAATGGCTGATGGGTTTGGGGGGAGTGGGTTACCGGATCCCAAGCCTACAGCACCTGGTGTTCCTACACAATTTCCCATCCAACTACTAAGTGGGGTGATGATTTGGTGTCTGTTAATTACTAGAATGTAATTACTGTGAAGGGCTGGGATTTAGCTCAGTTGGTAGTGTGCTGCACTGCAGTCTCTGGGGTCCAGAGATCAATTCCCAGCACCACAAAAATGGGAGAAGGACCTGGCAATCCACTCCCAAGTCAATCCCGAAATAGTCAGCCATTGAAAACCCTATGAGTGTTGCTATGAGTCGGACACCGACTCGACGGCACCTAACAACAACAACAATTACTGTGAATAAGAAGAATTAGCTGTATTTATAAATATAATAGACTCAGAAAATCTATTCAAATATGTTATAACTTTAATTTGCAAAGTAAAATAAATATGATTTTCAAGCATACATTTTAACAACTGATAAATGATATATTTGGTTAATATTTATCATCTACATCAAAACAATATATTAATATCATGGAACATCTGTGTATAGGTGGAGACCTTGAATCTTCAGTATAAGTTAATTTTACATTAGAATTGATTGATTTCCTACTTGATTTGAAAGACTGTGAAATTTTAATTCCTAGGTATTTAGAATGGTAATCAAATTTCAGCATTAAATATATGTGTATATATTGACAAAATCAAAGACTGAGTGATTATTCAATTCTACTAAATTTCAATATTTACAAATAATTCCAACAGTCAATGAAACTTCTCTACTTATACTGTGAGGAATGTTATAAACATGATTTAAATTCTTTCTTCATTCATAATTTTATGTGTCAAAATAGATATTTATTTTAATTCCAACTGTCAGGTTTTGAAACTATTAGTGTGAGTTGTCATTCCGTTTTCTTTCTTTCTGTTGATGTTTTCCTTTCCTTCTAAATATTTTTGACCATCTTAGAGGTATGTTGCTTGGTGTCATTAAGGCTGGTTGCAAGTTTAAAAGTTATAGATTTATAATTGGAGTATAGTTAGATGATATACCTTAAAACAGCTTAGTTTTGACATCAGCATAATATGTTAGGAGTGAGCTTTTATTACTTGCATTTTCTTAGAATATTGGTCATAATATTTGGTTAAAAGTAAGTGTGAACAACAAAAAAGGGTATGAAATCACTGACTAGAGTGAGTTTGATTAAGCAGATATAATTTGGGGGATATAAGAAATACTTTGGAGCACCTGGTGCAGTGGTTCACGCTTGTAATCATAGCAGCTCAGGAGGGAGAGACAGGAGGATCACAAGTTGGAGACCAGAGGCAGTCTGTGTAATTTAGCGAGACCCTGTGTCAAAAAGTAAAAAAATATGGGCTGGGGGGGGGCAGTTCAGTGGTCCAGCACTTGCAAAGCATACAGGCACAAGCCCTGGGTTCAACCCCCAGTACCACAAAAAAAAAAAAGTACTTTGGAAAAGGACCCAGCTAGCCACTCCCAAAAATCAATCCGACATTGAAAGCCTTATGAATAGCAGAAAAGCACTGACAATATTGTTTTGCCTGTTATATGTCGTATCCCTATGAATGGGACACTGACTCGACGGCACTTAACAACAAGAAGAAGTACTTATTTCAATTTATGATAAATGGTGCCTTACCTTATCCACAAGGTATACATTGTAATCCCCCAGTATATAACTAAAACTTCAGATAGTACCAAAGCATATGTTTATTGCTTTTTTCTTTGTTGTAAAGACATACCTAATGTGTAATTCAAAGTTATACCCAGTTAGAGATTAATAACAATAACTAATAATAAAACAAAAATTATAATATTCTACTGTAATAAAAGCTGAGTGTATGAGCTCCCCAAATATCTTGTACTATGACATTTTCAATTGAAAGAAGCAGCCTAGAGCTTCTCCTCTGCAAAACTGTATTGCCAGCAACACTACTTCTGAAATTTGTGCTCATTATTAAGTAAAGAAGAGATATGTGCACATAAGAATTGTGATGTCATAAGAGCAATGTGATATTCAAGGAGGCTACTAAATGACTGACTAATGGACATGTGTGTATACAGCAGAAGTACAATGGACAAAGAAATGATTCACATATCAGGCTAGAGAGAGTCATACAGTATGCAATTTCATTATGCTACTCAGAATGATACAATATAAATAGACACATAGAGAAATGGAAGAGAATAAAGGACATACAAATAAATCCACATATCTATACTCAATTGATTTTTGACAAAGTTATTAATAACATACATTGGAAGAAAGGTAGTCTTTTCAATAATTGGTGCTGGAAATATTGGATACCTACATGCAGAAGAATGAAGGTAGACCTATATTTCTCACCAGTTAAAAAATCAGCACCAGGGCTGGGGTGTAGCTCAGTGGTAGAGCAGTTGCCTAACATGCACAAGGCCCTGGGTTCAATACCCAGTACAATACACACACTCACCTAACACCAACTCAAAATGCATTAAAGATGTAAATGTTAAAACTATTGGAAGAAAACAGGAGAATTCAGGATATTTGAATGGGTAAGGAATTTCTGGAGAAGATGCCAAAAGCATACAAAACAAAAGTGAAAACAGGCAAATGTAATTAAATGAAACTAAAAAACATTTTTACAGCAAAAGAAAGAATCAAGAGAGTGAAAAGATAAGGCAATGTAAATCTAAACCAAAATGAGGGACCATCTTACTCTAGTGAGAATGGCATTATCAAAAAGCCAAAGAATATCAAGTATTTATAAGAACATGGTGCAAAAGGAAATCTTGTTGATGGGAATATGAATTAGTACAGCCATTAGGGAAAGCAGTACAAAGGCTCCTCAAAACGTTAAAAATAGAACTACCATATGATTTAGCAATCTCACTATGGATATATAATCAAAGGAAATGAAATCAAGCTGGACATGGCATTGCTCACCTCTAATCCCAGTGATTTAGGAGGCTGAGGCAGGAGGATTATGAGTTTGAGGCCAGAGGCAGCCTGTGTAACTTAGGGAGACTCTATCTCAAGATAAAAATGAAAAAAAATTTTTTTTTAAATGGGCTGAGGGTGCAGCCCAGTGGTAGACTCTTGGAAGATATGCATGAGGCCCTGGGTTTAACCAGCAAGTACTGAAGAAAAAAAGAAAAAGACAAGAAAAAAAAAAAAAAAAGAAAGAAAAGTAAAGTAAAGAAAAGGAGTGACAAGAGTCCAGGAGTGTAAGATGGGGCAAAATGTGGGATAAATTTGATTATGGATACTAAGCTACAGTTAGAACCAAGAAGTGGTGATTTGCTATTGCAAAATAGAGTGTCTATGTTGTTGTTGTTGTTGTTAGGTGCGGTCGAGTCGGTATCTGACTCATAGCAACCCTCATAGGGTTTTCAATGGCTAATTGTTTCGGGATTGCATTGGGAGTGGATTGCCAGGCCCTTCTCCCATTTTTGTGGTGCTGGGAATCGAACTCGGGACCTCAGAGACTGCAGCGCAGCACTCTACCAACTGAGCTAAATCCCAGCCCCAGAGTGTCTATAGACAACAATAATAAACTGTAGATCTCAAAAATCTAGAATAAAATATTTTGAAAGTTCTTACCATAAAGAAATGATAAATACTTGAGAAAATAGATGTATTTAACCTAGTTTAAGCATTATGTGATGTATACGTATATTGAAACATCACATTACTTCATTAATATGTACAATTTTATGTTTTTATGTATGTGTCAAAAACAATTTACACTAAATATTCTAAAATAAATGATGAATAAATAAATACATAAAATATAATTTTTTCTAGTACTTTTCATGTGATATCTTCAGACTACAATTGGTTGTGATTTAAACTAAATCTGCCAATAAGCAGAGACTACTGTACTGGTAGGCTTTAAATTGTAAATATTACTGTATGCAATATAAACAGCCTGTCATCTTTTTATTGGAGAATAGGTAAATCTATTCTAAGTAATTGCTAAATTATTATTTATTCCTTTCAATTAGATCCTTTTTTAAATGATCATGGTTTTGTTACTTTAAATGTTATGGCAGTAGCTGTTCTTTCACACTTCCATATTTTAATCCTATATCTTCAATCCAACAGCCCCACTTCATGCCAAGAATTTTTGCATATTGTATTAATATGTTCAAAAATCCTGATCTGTCATTTATTTTTGGTTGTTATTGGGCAAGCTACTTTATACAATAAACCTCTATTTCATCATCTTACTAATTTCACAGTGTTTTGATCATTCAGATATCTTCCCTAGACTGTAAGATGCTTGCTTGAAGAGAAAAAAAATGATTGATTAGTTTTCTGCATCATGGAGTAGTTCTATATATGCACAAGTTAGATAATATGCTTATTTGATAGTTATGAAACACATTTAACAGGTAAAGGAAAGTGAATGAGCAAAACTTAATCAAAGACATTGTATTTTTGCATGAAAAATGCTATTAGATGATGTGATGTCCTAATAGAAAAAATTGTCTTTCAAGCAGATTTTCACAAAGCCTTTGATTTGTATATCTTTCTTAGATATGACATGCATTTAAGTTTCAGTATATTATTTAAGAAACTGTAGACTTTTGCCATCTCATTATTCCTATCAAATTATTAGATAATAATGAAAATTCACCATTCACTTTCAAATTTTATATTCATTGCAAAATCATAAAAATAATCTAAGGAAAGCACCCTTTTCATTTCACTGTTTCTTCTATTGATGTTTATGTAAAATATATAAATGCAATTATTTTGATATTCTATACACCAAATAATCATGTGGTTTCAGTAATTATCAGATGTATGTCTCATGTCCATTTTTATTGTAAAGTTTTGATACATTTTAATTTATATGATATGTATTAAAATTTAGGGAAATAATGCTACTATGGTTTCCATGTAGGCATTATGATTTAAGTTTATCACAGAAAATAATGGTTTAGGTATTAATATGCACTTTTATTTAATCTACTTCTGTGACTTTTGAGAAGTAGTTGAACTATTTTCTAAGTCATATACCAAAGTCATGGACTTTTGAGTTTTTAATCTTATTTTAAAGAGTTCATTTTGGACATGTTATGCTAATCTGGTTGTCTGATTCACTTCTCTTAACTCTTGCTCATCATGAATTTTGCTGAACACCAATAGAATTCTTGACCTCATCCAGCTACATGTCTAAGCAATGTACTTATCACTCAAATTGTCTGAGAAGATCTCACAGTTTCAGTCAGCATAGCAGATTGACCCACTATTTAGGACTTATCCAGAAAATGTTGCACAGAGAAAAGATTCAGATAATCCTTCCACTTATTTGATAGTTTTATTAAAATAATTAAAGATCATATCATTAGAGAAGGAGGAAGGGTGATGGGTAGCATAAAGGTAGGAGACAAAGTTTTGCTACTACCTTTCCACTCTCAAATCCTTAAGAAATGGTAGGGAAGCTCACATATGTGATTCATATCCCCTACACACACCTTTTCTTGTTGCCTTTGACTCTCAGCTAAAATATTGCTAAGCAGAGTGGATGGTAAATGTTACAATGTGCTAAAGCACCAGGAATAATTGACTTCTTTATCAATACTTACTAATCTTTCAACTTATAGCTTATATACAATAGGGGGACCTATGCCCTGGGACTTATATGAGTGAGGTGACAGTGTTTTTGACAGAGTCTCAGGCATTTGATTTAGAAAAAAATGAAGGCTAAATGTTGCAAGAAGAAATACATAGAAGTTCACCATGAGACTGTTTTGCAAATCCAGGGTTTAGTAGAACAAAGGTGAGTGGGTTTTCTTGTGGCTTACATTACAGAGGACATTCATCAAAAGAAAGAAGGCAAAACCCACTAGCTGTTTAAGAAATCTTTGCCCTTGGGTCCTTTTTCTTTTTTCCTTAACTATACACACAATAATTACCAACAAGGTATGATGGAATGAGGATTATAACATGACAAAGGAAGGTCAAAGGACAGAGTACATCCCCATCATTTCCAATCTTGGACCATAATCAAATTGAGACTGAAACTTAAAGCATGGGAGGGAGAGGCTATGAACAGAATGATAAATGGTACATTTAAAAGTTAAATATAGATGGGTGCAGTGGTGCAGGCCCGTAATCTCAGCAATTCAGGAGGTGGAGGAAGGATGATTGCAGGTGCCAGGACAGCGGTAACTTGCATAAATTAGTGGGACCCTCTCTCAAGATAAAACATAAAAATGGTGCTGGAGGTGCAGTTTAGTGACAGAGCACTTACTCAGACCCTGCTAACAAAATAAATAAATAGATAGATAAATAAATAAATAAAATTATGATAGACATATAACAATTTAATATATTTAAAGTGTAAAATTTAGTAAGTGAAAAAACAAAAAATTATTACCACAATCAGGATTCTGAAACTACCATTATCTTCTGGTTACATTTTGTTACTTTGTAATACATTTACCCCTCTTTCTACAATCCAGAAGCAATTACTGACTTACTTTCTATCCCACATGTTAGTTTATGTTCCTAGAATTTTATATAAATGGAATTATATAGTTTGTCCTCACTGTGATTGGCTTTTTTCATTCATCACAATAATTTCACAATATACTAGTACTATTATATTCATAAGCAGTTCATTCAATTTTTAATGCTGAAGAAAATTCCAGTGCATGGCTATACCACAGTTTATCTGTACATTGTTCACAGATTTTTTTCCTTAATTTTATAATTAAAGCTGCTATGAACATTTACATACATATCGTTCTATGTTCAGCTACTTTTATGCAAATATCTAGAAGTGGAATTACTAGTTCCTATTATTGGTGTATGGTTCACTTTTTAAGAAATCTATACTTTTTAAAAAAATGGTTATACCATTTAACATTCTAAGAAACAGTGCCTGAGAATCTTCTCCCTAGGATGTCAGCATTCTGTAATGACTACTGCATTTAGAGATGGAGACTCAGAAGGGGATTAGGATTAGTTAAGGTCGTCAGAGTAGAACTTCATTACTGAATACTTACAAAGATAAGAAAGAGAAAGGGAGGGAGGGAGACAGAGTGCACACTGGAGTGCACACACAGAGGATATATGCTCATATAGTTATTTCTTCTCTCTTGCTATGTGATGCCCTGCATCACTTTGGGAGTTGGCCAGGAAAAGAAACCTCACCAGATACAGCTCATCAACCTTGGACCTCCATAAACATAAGCCAAAATAAGCACATTTCCTTTAAAAATTTACCAGAACTCAGTGTTTTCCTATATTAATAAAAATGACTAATATATTTACTTATAAAAGTGTATATTGTTGATCATGGACCATTTTAAAAGTATTTTCCACATTGAATTTCATTTATATATTCCTTGAAAGTCAGTTTATCATATATTTATGAATTATGCTCTGTACCATTTATCTTTTTGAGTGTCATCTTAGTAATGTTAAATTATCTTGATTACTAAGGCCTTATATTAAATATTGAACACTGATAGAAATCTCTCTATCTTTATTTAAAAATAATGCAAAGAGCTGAGCACAGTGGCACAAACCTGTAATCCTGGTGACTCAGGAGGCAGATGAAGGAGGATTGCAAGTTTGAGAAAAGAGGCAGTCTGTGTAATTTAGTGAGACCTTGTTTCAAAATGTAAAAAAAAAAAAAAAAAAAAAAAAAAAAGGTCTGGGGCTGCAGCTCAGTGGTACAGCACTAGCAAAGCATGTAAGTGCGAGACCCTGGATTCAACCCTCATTACTACTACTACTACTACTACTACTACTACTAGTAATAATAATAATAATAATAATAATAATAATAATGACAATTTCTACAAAAATTCTAGCTGTGTTTGCAATTGGGGAATATAGGTCAATATGGAAAAAAATTTCATATCAATTGATTCTTACATGTAACTACATTTTCTTGTGTCTTTAAATTCTTTCAGCAAAGGTATGTTGGTTTTAGTATGAAGGTCTTTTACTTTTTGTTAGATTTATTCTTATTCTACATTTTGAGGATTATTGTAAATAGATTGTCTCTGTAATTTCATTATCCAATTGCTTGCTACAGCTATTATAAGAAAATACAATTGGTTTTTATATGTTAATATTGTGCACTGCAACTTGCTAATGTTAATTTATAAATCTTAGTAGTTGTTCCACCCACATGTCTGAAGCTTTGCTCTACTGAGGGGCTTGTGTGTTGCTTGCTATGAGGCTAAAAGCTATGCTATGCTAGCTATGCTAGCAGTATTACACATACCAGCAGAGTCACCCATGGTGGACAAATTTCAGCAGAGCTTCCAGACTAAGACAGATTGGGGAGTAGGACTTGGAAGCCCACTCCTAAAACAATTATCCATTGTAAACCCTATGAATAGTAGAGAAACACTGTCAGATATAGTGCCAGAAAATGAGCCCTCCAGGTTGGAAGGCACTCAAAAGACTACTGGGAAAGAGTTGCCTCCTCAAAGTACAGTCTACTTTAATGATGGAAATGGAGTAAAGCCAGGGACCTCCATATGTTGATGGGGCACAACTGAAAATGAGGAAGAACAACTATAAACATCCATTAATAATTACAATGTGGAATGTATGTGATATAAATCTAGGGAAATTAGAAATCATCAAAAAGGAAATGGAACACATAAACATTGACATCTTAAGCATCAGTGAGCTAAAATGAACTGGTATGGGCCATTTTGAATCAGATAATCATATGGACTATGATGCTGGGAATGACAAATTAAAGAGAAATGAGGTTGTATTCATCATCAAAAAAGACATCTGAAGATCTGGCTTGAAGTACAATGCTGATAGTGATAAAATAATAAACATACACCTACAAGGAAGTCCAGTTAATATGACTATTATTCAAATTTATGTACCCACCACTAAGGCCACAAATGAAGATCAGGAAGACTTCAACCAGCTTCTGCAATATGAAATAGATTGAACATGCAATCAGGATGTACTGATAATTACTGCTGACTGGAATGCAAAAGTTGAAAACAAAGGAGCCTCAGTAGTTGAAAAGTATGGCCTTAGGGAAAAAATGATATTGATGATTGCATGATAGAATTTTGTCAGACCAATGACATTTTTATTGAAAATACATTTTTTATCATCATAAATGATGACTATCCATATGGACTTCACCAGAAGGAACATACAGGAACAAAATTGAGTACATTTGTGGAAAAAAGACTATGGAAATTTCAGTATAAAATGTCAGAACAAGACCAGGTACTGATTGTGTGTCAGACCATAAATTGCTCATATGTAGGTTCAAACTGAAATTGAAGAAAATTAGACAAGTGTAGGAAAGCGAAGGTATGACTTTAAGTGTGTCCCATATGAGTTCAGAGACCAACTCAAGAATAAGTGTAGTGCACTAAACCCTGATGATCGAAGACCAGATAAGTTGTGATATGACATCAAAGACACGACTCACGAGGAAAGTAAAAGGTTATTAAAAGACAGGAGAAAAAGAAAGAAAAGAAAAGACCAACTTACAGGAAACTTGCCCTTGTAAATCAAGCAGCCAAAATTAAAGGAACACATGATGAAGTTAAGGAACTAAACAGAGGATTTCAAACATCAGCTTGTGAAGAAAAAATCAAATATTTTAATGATATGTGCAAAGAACTGAAGATGGAAAGCCAAAATTGGAGACCAGGCTCTGTTTTTCTCACGCTTAAGGAAAATGAAAAAAAAAAAAAAAAAAAACATTCAAGTCTTGACTGGCAGTAGGAAAGCTTCTACAGGGAAAATACTGAACAATGCAAGAAACATCAAAAGAAGATGGAAGGAATATACAGAGTCATTATACAAAAAAGAATTGGTGGATGATCAGCCATTTCAAGAGGTTTCATAGGATCAGGAACCAATTATATTGAAGGATGAAATGGAAGCTGCCTTGAAGGAAGTGTTGAAACACAAGGCTCCAGGAGTTTATGGACTACCAATAGAGTTGTTTCAACAAACAGAAGCAGCACTGGAAGTGCTAAGGTGTTTATGCCAAAAGATTTGGAAAACACCTACCTGGCCAACTGACTGGAAGAGATTTCATATTTGTGTCTATTCTCAAGAATGAGGATTCAACACCTAAGCAAAATTTTACTCTAGATTACTCAAAAGCACCTGCAATAGTATATATACAGGGAACTACCAGAAAGTCAAGTTGGATTCAGAAGAGGGCCTGGAACCAAGAACCTCATTGCTAACATCAGATGGCTATTAGGTAGAGGAAAAGAATACCAGAAAGGTGTCTATCTATGCTTTATCAACTATGCTAAGGCATTCAACTGTGTGGATCATAACAAATTATGGATAATGCTGCAAATAATGGGAATATCAGAGCACCTAATTATACTCATGAGGAAACTGTACATGGACTAGGAGGCAGTTGTTTGAACAGAACAAGGAAACACTGCTTGGTTTATAGTAAAAAATGATGTGCGTCAGGGCTGTATCCTTTCAACATACCCCTTCAAAATCTATGATAAGCAAATAATCTAAGAATCTGGATTTTATGAATATGTAGCATCAGGATTGGAGGTAGACTTATTAACATCCTGCTTTATGCAGATGACTCCACTCTGCTTGTTGAAAGTGAAAAGTATTTGAAATACTTACTGATGAAGATCAGTAACAAAACATTAACAAAACAAAAATCCTTTGCTACTTTACAAAAATCCTTTACAACTGCGTCAGTAAGCAACTTCATGATAAATGGAGTAAAGATTGAGATTGTCCAAGCATTGTTTTACTTGGTTCTACAATCCACACACATGGAAACAGCAATCAAGAAATCAAAAGACATTGCATTGGGGAAAGCTGTGGCAAAAGACCTCTTTAAAGTATTGAAAGTAAAGTACTGAAAGTAAGATTGTCACATTGAAGAGGAAGGTGAGACTGACTCAAGCCATGATATTTTCAGTGGCATCATATGGTTGTGAAAGCTGGACATTGATTAAGGGCTACAGCGGAAGAATTGATGCTTTTGAATTATGGTGCTGGAGACAAATATTGAATATACCATGGACTGCCAAAAGAACCAACAGATCTGTAATAGAAGGAGTACAACTAGAGTGCTCCTAGCAGTCAGGGATGGCTAGATTTTGTCTTACATATTTTGGACATGTAGTTAGTAGGGACCAATCCCTGGAGAAGGACATCATGTTTGGGAGAGGGGCAGGTCAATGAAAAAAGGAACACTCTCAACTAGATGGATTGGCACAGTGTCTGCAACAATGGGCTTAAAATATAAATAAGATCACATTGCTGGCTCAGAATTGGGGAGCGTTTTTTCTGTTGTACATGCGGTTACTAAGAGTTGTATCTGACTCAACTACACCTAATAACAACAACAGTTGTTGTTCTGCACATTTTCTTGAATTTTCTATGTAAACAATCATATCTTCTACAAGTAGAGACAGTTTTACTTCTTTCTTTCCAATATGAATTTCTTTCATCATTTTTATTGCTTTATTTCATGGTCTAGAATTTCCAGCAAAATAATGAATAAATGGAGAGGAACAATTCAAGCACCCTTAACTTATTTCTAATATTAGTTGAGTAAACATAAATAAGATAATTTTGATAGGAGTTCATGTAAAATTATTTATGTGCACAAACAAACAGTAAAAGAAGGCTGGAGTGGCTATTTTTATATTAAGTAAAAAAGAGACTTAAGGATAAAGAGTGTTTCCAACAACTAAAGTGGGATATTTAACAGGAATGATGAAAAGGAACAATTCATCTGAGAGACACAACAGTAAACATATATCAGACACTGGAGCTTCAAGAAAAGAACAAATTGAGTCTGATTTCAAATTATATTACAGATCTACAGTGATCATGACAGTATGATTATGACATTAAAAATGAGAGAAAGCCTATTGAAACTGAATAGAGAGCTGAGGAATAAACCCATGCATATATGTTCAACTAATCTTTGACACATTTGCTAATTGTGTATGATAGAGAAAGGATAGCTACTTCAATAAATGGTATTTAGAAAACTGGGTATCCACATGCAAAAGTGTGAACCTGAGTCATCGTGAAAACACAGTACATAAATATTAACTCAAAATGGATAAACAACTTGAATGCAAGATCTGAAACTGCAAAAATTCTACAAGATATTACAGGATAAAATCTCCTTATCTTTGGATACGGTAATGATATTTTGAGTATTTTGGCTATGACACCAAAAGTATAAGCAACAATGACAACAGTAAGAAAAGTGGGAGAACACCAAACTAAAAACGTTCTGGATAGCAAAGGAAAAAGTAAGCAAACTGAAAAGAAAAATGTATGGACTGATAGTAAATATTTGCATATAATATATTCCGACAGAATGAATGGTTACCACAGGATGAATGATTGAGGAACATACGAAATGCGTATGAGTCAAATCCTTCCATATATAAAATCATGGATGAAACTGGAGAATAAATTGCTAATTGATACATGTCAAACACAAAAAGACATAATCTGCATGATCTCATGCTTATAGAATCTAATAAATTCAGATTCATAGTAAGAGTAGAAAAGTGACAACCTGAGGATAGGATATGAGGGAAATAAGGAAATATCTTTTCCCTAAGGCTTGAAAATTCCAAATATTCTTCAAGTTTGCTAATTCTTTCTTCTGCCTAATGAATCTCTTACTGAATGATTATCCATTTTTTCAATTTATGTATTGCACATTTTAGATCAAGACTTTCTATTTGGTTCTTTTCATTTTATAATTTCTGTTTCTGTGTTGATGTTCTAATTTTGTTCATGTCACTTTCCTGATGTTTAGTCATTTGTCCATATTTTCCTTTAGTTCATAAAGCATATTTAAGACTGTAGTAATATATATTTTCCAGGTAAGTCCAAGACCAGTGCATCTTCAGGGTATTTCTGGAGATTTAATTTTTTCATTTTAATGGGTTACATTTCACTGTTTATTTGCAAAATATGCAGCATAAATTTGCAAATACTAGTTGTCTTATTTTATTCAGATAGGCATAAATTATATATATATACACATATATATATATTTACCTATTACATTTTTATATTTTTACATTATATTTCAAGTTCCCTTGTCCTATATTGGCATCATTTCATATGAATACTATCTTTTAATTTGTTATTTTCTATTTTTTAATATTTTTATTTTTAAAAATGTAAATATCATAAAACTCTCAACTTCCATGTAATTATTGTCCCTTTCTTTTTCATAGGTACACAAATAGTTCCAATTCTAGTCATTAATATTTTGTCCACATATTGATCATTTTTGCTTATTAATTGAATATCCATTGTTTTCAGTATGCCATAATATTTTCCCAATTAGCATACACTGTATTTGATAGAAAGTACTTTCATTTTTCCTTCAAAAGAAACTTTAATGGAATATAGTTATTTTATCTCTTTTATTTATTGAATATTGGGAAATAACTGATATGCAGATAAGTTAAATAATTATTTTACTGTCATTTGGCCTGCAATATTAATATTTAGTGTTTAGGAATATCTTCCAGCTCCAATCCATCGACAATAACTGGTTACTGCCATTTACTTTTAGCATAGTCAGCCTTTGTACTGGATATACTCATTTTTCATATTTTCTTTTTATGCTTCTTGTGAATTTTTTTATCTATCTGACTCCATAGATTTCCAATTTTTGAATATATGATTGAGCTCATCTAATGATTTTTGGAATTTTTTCAGCTATTATGTGTTGAAATACTGAAATGTACAAATTCCAACTTCTTGTTTTTCTATTAGTTCAACTAAGTGTAGAGGTATAGTAGGACTCTATTTAATGTTTTCTTATCATTGTCCTTAGGTATTCCATTCAGGAGGACTATTCAATTTAATGCTTTATGCATTTTCAGCTATGTCTAATAGCTGATTATCTCACACACTGATTTTTAAAACTTAATAAATTTTAATTAAAAAAATCATAGTTTGATCCTATGAGCATTTTCAAATTGATTGCCTACTGTCTTTTTCATTTTTCACCCTATTCTCTGTGGTACAATTATATAACTGAATATTCTATAAGTTTATTCTTGCATTTGTCAAAAGCATATATGTATATACAAAGGGAGAAAATATGTGCATATTTTCTGACTGTTTAGACTGCTAATAGGGATTAAAAATCCCTGCCCTCATCCACTGAAAGAATCAATACTCCTCGATTATAAACTAAGTCCAGGGTAAGAAGGAAAGTACCTAATGAAATTGAAATATTGTTTTGTACTAGAAATAATGAAATGGTCTGTGTATGAAAAGTACATATCCAGAGAACATAGCATCTTCCTGAGCAGATATGAGAGCAAGTAAGCATCAAAGTACATAATAAAAATAATTAATTATGTGACATTTAATAAATATCCATGAATTCATGTGTGCATAAATCAATAATAAAGCATGCATGCAGTGCATAATTCTGCATATTCTATGTAATTTATATCTTGATGAGAGGAGAGAAAGAGAGAGAGAGATTCACAGAGTACCATTTCCATAACAGTTTATTGAATTTTAAAAGATATGCCGGGCACGGTGGTGCACCCCTGTAATCCCAGCCACTTGGGAGGCGGAGGCAAGATGGCAAGTTCAAGACCAGAGGTAGTCTGCATAATTTAGCAAGATCCTGTCTCACAAATTAAAAAAAAAAAAAATCTGCTGAGGGTGCAGCTCAGTGGTACAGCTCTTGCAAAGCGTGCAAGCATGAGGTCCTGGGTTCAACCCCCAGTACCAAAAACAAAACATAAAAAATAAATAACATAAATAAATAAAGATACAATACAGGTATTTCTCTATGTCACAAAATCATAAGCATAGCTTCTGTGCTGTATAGGGCCCTGTCAGCTGTGATAAATGAAGTTGATGTGAGTATGGACAGCTTCCCTCAAGCAAACTGTCTCCTCCATTGCTCTTACATGTTTTAGAATGTGCCTGTCAGGGTAAATAATTTTGATGAGCAGGTACAACCTGCTTGTTACAGCATGCACAAGTTCACATTCCACATCTATCTAGAGTAAGTCAGTTTTGAAGAACTTGGAGAAAAGGAAATCCAGGTATTATTTCTCAGTATTTCTGCATTCATTAAGAGGAAGATCACCTGTTAATTATTTAAGTAAACTTTATATCCTTTTTCATGTGTATGTGTGTTGTTGTTGTTGTGTGTAGAAAGGTAGAGAGAGAGAAATGTTTTGTTTTATATATATTTTTTATTTGCTAGGAGTCATGTTCTTGACAATTTATCCCATAGAACTCTTGAGCCATGAGTTGAAGATGAATCTGTCCAAGAGGGTCTTAATGACGCTTCTGCTTCTGTTAGGTTCTTGCACATGCATTACCAGATTAAATATTTTATTTTTCCATTTTAAAAATAAAAAAAAAATTTCTTATGGTGCCTGAGGTCAAACCTAGGGCCTCTCACATCTTAAATACGCACTGTAACACTGACCTATACTCCTTGAATTCTAAGTCAAAAGTTTTTAAAGCTTTGTAGTGAATTTTGCCTGCAAAGACATTTGAGGACCATACCAGTACTTACATGTAACCCACATTCTTCATAATGAAGACAGGAAATACTTCTTAGATTTTTTTAGTTAAGTACTTTATTTTATTTTGTTTTATTTTTACTCTTTTATGGTACATGGAGGTTGAACCCAGAACTTAGCACAAACTTTGCAAGTGCTCTATCACTGGAGTGTACCCCAGCCCATTCTTTATTTCTTAATTTTAAGTCAGGGTCTCTCTAAGTTATGCAGGCTGCCTTTGGTCCTGAACTCATGATCCTCCTGCTCCCACCTCTGGAGTCCCTGGAATTATATGGTTGTGCCACTGCATCTGATTTAGCCTCAAGTATTTTAATGGATTGGTATGATTGTTATCTATATCTAGATTCATGAGAGTGTGAAAAAATGGTGAAAATATGCATTTTCATAGCTCATACATCAATGGTTGGAACAATTTCCCTTCACAAGATTACAGTGAAGCTCATATAAACATTGAGAATCCATTTATCTGTATATGGCATCTAAAAATGGCAAACAGTAAAATGCACTTGTATGCTCTCCAGGGAGAAGGACATGGCAATAAACTCCAGAAGCAATCCTGAAACAATCAGTGATTGAAAATCCTATGAGCAGCACCATGAATCGGACTTGACTCCCCAACACATAACAATAGATCTCCAGCACATATTTTATTTACACACACAAACATCTAAGCAGACTGAAATGTATCTGTGTTGGATTAGTTCAAATTACTCTTCATGTAATGTTAATGGAAGTGTATATTAGTATAGCAATGCTAGAAGGTAATTTGGCCTTATGTATCAAACATTGTTAAAAAGTCCATATGTTTTAATTATGAATACACACATGGAAATTTATTCTAAAGAAATAATTAAGGCCTTGAAGAATTGCTAGGAGAATTCTCATTGCAGAACTGTGTCTAAATAGGAGGGAATAAAACTGAAAAATAGAAAATTGTATGCAAATTATTGACTTAAGGGAATTATGAGTATAAATTATCATGTATTATTATAACATAATACTATAGTTTTAATTTGTATTTATAAAATGGCTATTTTTTCTAAGTATATAATAAATATTAGTTATCATAATCCACATAACAACACTGTTAAATAGTTGCTATCTCCACTTTACCATTGAGGAAATTAAATTATGAAATATTTAAGAAGTTTCCCACTTCCCACAAGAATTACTGTACAATATTTATGTAATGGAAACAGGATTTAAATTTAGGCAATCTTTCTTAAAGTTATGCCTGAGTCCATGATTCTGTGCTTTTCTCATTACATTTTTATTCATTTACTATTATAACTTTGGGCTGGGATTTAGCTCAGTGGGTAGAGCTCTGCGCTGCAGTCTCTGAGGCCCCGAGTTCAATTCCCAGCACCACAAAAATGGGAGAAGGGGCTGGAAATCCACTCCCAAGGCAATCCCGAAGCACTCAGCCATTGAAAACCCTATGAGGGTCGCTATGAGTTGGATACCGACTTGACAGTACCTAACAACAACAACATTATAACTTGAAGAACATTGCTTTTTGAGAATAATTAATATTAGAAATTATTAAAGACAAGATCATATACAGTATTACTGCCATATTAATGTTTATATATTTGTGTGAGAATAATAAAACTTGAAAGCATGTGCACCCAGATTTAATCTTTGAATGACAGGATTATTGGAGATTTTGAGAGGTTTAGACTGCTCCCTCTAATTTTCTATAAGGAAAATGTGCTGTTATTTCTTTAAAACAAACTCTATGTAAATAAATTCAGGCAGAAAATTATAATTTGTATTTGAATAGAAAAATACAATAAAATAAATCACAGTAGAAACTTAACTAATTAACTGAAAGTCAAAATATGTAGGCTACTATCTTTTGTTCACTTGTGTAACTTGGTTCTCCTGCAAAAAAAAAAAAAAAAATTCAGAAGTATGGTTACGCCATTCAACAGAGTCCCAAAACATGCATCTATATTTTTGTACTGTTATCAGATAAATTGAAAGTTTGAAGTCTTGAAAATGTCTGCTAAGAATACTTCAGTAAAAGAACGAATGCAAAGAAATGAAGACACTGAATAAAACATAGACAAAGTAAGAGAACTGGTTTTTCTGCTCCCTGACAACGTGGCTAATAAGGGACCCATCTCATGTACTCTAACTACACTACTTAGGTTCATCTTGAGTTATTTCCCTCTTCTAGTAGCTGCTAATGTCTTATTTTGCTTGCTACCAAAACAGGTTTTCCTTCTTTGGTAGCTTGTTGCTACAGTTTTCACAATAGATGCCAAATTGAAAATTTATGTGCTTTCAGCCTTGGGAAGAATCTTTTCATATGGACACAATCTTTCTTCATTTTATGCAATATGGTTCCATCATTACATTGGTTTCCAATGTACCAGGGATAATGCTGCAGATTACTCTATATTTCTATCTAAGGCTGACTCTGGAGACTGTAACTCCTGGGTCCCTTGCCACTTCATTAGACATAGTCACAGTTTGCCTCAAGAGAATGAGGCAGCATTCAGTCCTCTCAAGGAGAATACTTAAAGTTGGTCATTGTATGATGCTTAATATAAAATAGATTAGCATTAAAAACAATGTAGTTTAATGGATACTTATTTTTACCTTCACCACTAACTAAAATTTTTACCTTGGACATGTAACTTAATATATCCTAGTCTTGCTAGGTCTCAAGACATCAACACAGCAATTTATGATATATAAAATGTAATCATCAAAACAGAAGTCAGCCATGTGGAGATGAGTTTGTTTCTCTTCAAATCAATGGATCAGTTTTCTTTTTAATGAATGCTTTACAGTGACTGAGTGTAAACTGTATATTAATACCTTTAAGCCTGAGGCTGGAGTTGCACTTCAGATGCTATGTGGGAGAAATCTGTTTTTGTGACACTATATAAATATTTCATTCCATACTTATAATCTCCCTTACCTCACAAACATTGAGGTTCTGACAAAAGTAACCTATGTAGAAAGATATGGATCTCTGTGTCTGCAAGTATAAACCTTGCTATAAATGGCCTTTATTTGGAATCTAGTTTCTTGAAGCATAATAAGAAAATATATAAATGTGAAATCAAAGATGGAATTCGGAGGGCCAAGAGAGATATAAATGACTCTACAAAACCCACATAAGGTGGCTAAAGAATACAAGAGTCAGCACTTTGCCAATGTCTTCTTATTATTTGTGCTTTGGGATATCACAGCCATAGGAGAAACTTCCCTAGAGAATCTGATGACTAACTTTAGAAATGTGTCTCAACATTTCCCTAATATAGCCATATATAAACAGATTAAGAACAGTATAGCAAGGTCCTACTTTCCCTGGACTTAAGTGTATATTGGAAGACTATTTACATCGTCAACCTATGATGATTTTACCTCCATTCTAAAGTAAGACTCTGAAATGTCCAAATATTATCTGAAAGACATGAAGTCACATTTGATTTTTTATTATTTCAGAACTATAGTCAAGTAAATATTCTTGGACATCATGACATTTGATTAAGTGACAAAAGAAAAATATATAAAATTCACCTTATAATTAAACTCCTTTGTGCTTCAGATAATACTATCAACAAATTAAAACCATAATCCACAGAATGAGAGAAGACATTTGTAAATAATATATGTTACAGAGGCTAGTACATACAATATTTACAGAATTC